>CADDIJ020001082.1:0-46743 GCA_902809745.2 Tetradesmus lagerheimii | reverse complement strand
GAATTCGCGTTTGCCACGTCAGGTTTTCTCAGCTGAGTGGAAGCGCCCTAGTGGTGCTGTTGCGGTGACACCTTGGCATAAGTATGTGCAGAGTTTGCTTTGCAAGTATGGTGTGGATGTTGAGGCGGCGGCTGATCGAGGCGGCAGCTAATGCGTGCAAGAATCACATCAACCGTCAGGTCAGGAAGCTGCATGCAGACACAATTGTTTGTGAATCACTGCAGCACTCTACTTTGAGCCGTTACATCACGCATGTGCACCCTACACATGCTGATGCCATGCGTTTTAAAAGGACTAGGCCCTTTTTGTTTCTGGTGCGCCAACGCGTGGTATTGAGTTGCTGATGCGTGTTCGAATGGGCTGTCTTTGCGTGCATGAGCGTACCAGTCGTTATGGCGGCAGCAGAGCTGATTCTAATACAGCATGTCCTGCTTGTGGTCAGGGTGTTGAGTCTTTGTCACATCTGATGTGTGATTGTCCCGCTACTTCTGCTCAGAGGGATACTATGCTTGATGAAATTCGGTCTGTTTTGCGTGATGTTGCTGGCGGCGCTGAAAAATTGCGCAATGTTTTGTCGTTGACTGATGCATCCACTAAGTTGTTGCGTTTTGTTTCTGATGATATTTGGGGTAGTAGGGGGGGGTGCCGAGTGATATCTAGGAGCATTGCTGAGGTATCTTACCGGCGAGGTTATTGCGTAATAATTGCAAACACAATGGAGCAGTGCTCCCTCTTTCTTCCGCTCCTGAGGGGCGCGGGGCCGATGGCGTTGATGCTATGGCTTGATGGGTAACATGATGATGATGAGCTGTAGTACCTGCAACTGCAGGTGGCGCTGCAGCTGCAGCACGTTGTGCTGTCTGCACTCTGCACATCCCCAAAACTGCCTGCAGCTCCTGCCTCACACCTTCCAGGCTCTTCACCTTCGCAATGTAATAGTCCTGCGTTTTGCGTACCGCCACGTACACATGCTTGCCCGTGCCTTGCGCGACCGCAGTGAAGCTGTAGGTGGCTGTGATGCGGTTGTAGCTGCCGTACGCGCTGCGGCCGCTGTTGTTGAGCAGGTTTGCTGCTGCCCTGCGAGCCTCCGCTATGCCAGAGAAACCCCTCATGCTGAGAGATTCCGATGGCCCTTGAAGGAAAGCCTCAACCTGTGCGGCATGCAGGCAGTGCAGGGATATCATCATCATCATCATCATCATCATCATCATCATCATCATCATCATCATCATCATCATCATCATCATCATCATCATCAAATTACCAGATCAAGCCATAGCATCAACGCAGTGCCGGGATATGTGATATGTGAGTCTTGCATACACGATACTACACGTGCTTGGGTGTGCTGTTGAACAAGCACAGTGCGCCAGTGCCTCACACCATACTCCTGTAATGTGGCATGTGCCATGTGAATGGTGGCACAGCAGCCATGCGCTGCAGGTTGGCGACTTGGCATGCCACAAGCTGCTGCACCTCAACCCGGCCTAATGCTCCTCTCACTGCTGGCGTCGACAGCAGCTGCTTCAGCAGTGGGTAGCTGTTCCTGCGGCTGTTAACTGCGGCTGCAAAGCGCCCAAAGTATGCTGCAGACAGCTGCAGCTCAAATAACAGCAGCTCTGACAGCAGCAGCATGCTGGCATCTGTCTGCTTGCTGAGCAAGACGCCAAAGCTGAGGGTGTTACTGCTGTTGTTATTTTGAAATTCAAACAGAGCCTCAACAGCTGCTGTCAGCACTGGCAGCCGCGCTGCTGGTGTGGACACCAGTGCCTGCAGCAGCTGCCGTAGGCCAGTAACCTGCCATGCAGGTTTACTGCTGCGGATAGAGCTGCACACTGCATCTAACATCGCATCTCGCAGCTGCTGCTGTCCCCGACACAGATGCAGCAGCTGCACAACGCTGCTGCAGTGCTCTGTCACACTGGCTGTCGACGCACATACTGTAGCAGCAGCTGTCTCTGCAGCTGCTGTTAGCACTGCTATGTGTGCTTCTGGCATCGCCTGCAGTGCTCGCAGCAGCTCTGTCAAGGCCCCTGAACCCCATGCATCAGCATTGCTGCGCACGCTCCTGCAAACCGCCTCAACAACCTTCGCTGCTAGCTGCTGCTGTGCCCCACATGCTTGCAGGAGCCGGGGAACGCAGCCATAGTACTGCATGGGGCAGGTCACTCCGCACAGCACAGCAGCTGCAGCATCAACTGCAGCTGCTACTGCCAGCACTGCCAGCGTTGCTGCTGGGGTTGCCTGCAGTGCCTGCAACACATCATAGAAGCCATCTTTTGTCCATGCATCTGCTGCATGCCCTGCAACGTACGCCAGGGCAGCAGCAAGCTGCTCTGTCAGCTGCTGCTGCCCCTGACATGCATGCGGGAGCCATTGAACACTTCGAGAGTGCTGCATGGGGTTTGATGCTGTACGCAACTCGCAGCAAGCTCCATCAACAGCTGCTTCTAGTACCGCAAATCCTGCAGCAGGTGCTGTTCCTTCTAGAATTCGCAGCAGCTGAGGCAACTCCTGCACCCGCCAAGCGTCTTTGCTGTTGCCTACGACGCTGCATATCACCCCACCCAACTGCTCAGCAAGCTGCGGCTGCCCCTTACACGCCACCAGCAGCTGCAGGATGCTGCTTTGATGCTGCATGGGATCAGCTGCAGCTGGCAGCTCAGCAGCGGCAGCTTCAACTGCTGCTGTTAGCACTGCCAGCTGTGCTGGTGGTGAAGCGCCTAGCGCCTGCAGGATTGGCCACATTCCAGGCAGTCGCCATGCGCCAGGAGAACTGCTTACTGCGCTGCACATTGCCGCAGCCAGCTGCTCTGTGATTTGCTGCTGTCCCTGACACACCTGCAGTAACTGCAGTACGCTATCGGAGTGCTGCATGGAATTCGCAGCACAAAGTGCAGCTGCAGCAGCAGATACCAGCAGCTGCTGCAGCTGTGGCTGCATCTGCAGCTGCGGCAGAAGACCAGTCACCCTTGCAGCTGTGTTTGCTGACGTATCTGCCTGTACTGCAGCTGCTGCCTTTTCAACTGCCGCCTTCTGTACTGCAGGCAGCTGTGGCACTGCAATAGCCAGAGAGACAAGCAGTTCTGCCTTTCCTGCAGGCACTGCTGCAGTCGCTGCTGATGCAAGCAGCTCATGTAGCTCTGGTTGATGAGTCATTCCCTGGATCATTGCAATGCAGCTGTTTGGCTGTGCTGCCATCTGCTGAGCCACCAGCTGCTGCACTGCTGGCCTCATGGCTTCCACACCCACCGCACTAACTGCTGCTGCAATCGTTGCTGCCACCTTGGCACTGCTCACACCCTGCACTCCCTGATTGCTGCTCTTGGACAGCAGCACCTGCATCAGCGCTGCCGCTGCTCCTGGTACCCTAATCTGCGCTGCCTGCAATCCCATGTCAAGCAAGCTATCCGCAGGATTCTCACCACTGCTGCTTGCATTGTAGCCAGTGTAACGCATGGGTTGATAACGGTACACTGACGGTTCTGCAACAGCAGCTCGCAGAACATCTGCTGCTTCTGCTGCTACCTCACGGAACCTTGCACTGCTGCTGCTGCTGCTGCTGCTACTCTGGCCAGGATCTGCTGCATTTCCCTGCTGCTGCTGCTGCTGCTGCTGCTGCAGGCTGACTGCCTCTGTCAGTCGTCGCTTCAGCAATGACAGCAGCGCTGCCATGCCTGCATGCTTTGCGTTGGCAATGGCTTGTGAGCGCGGCCACAGCACCAGCAGCGCTTTCCTGTAGATCTGGTTGAGCTCAGGACCTGCAGTAAAGCCATAGCAATGCAGCAGAAACGTACACGTTCGCACGTCATGTTTGCAGGTTGGCTGGCCCTACTGATCGCGCCTGGTTGAGCCCAGGGCCTGTGGTGCACAACAGAACAGCACAAATGAACAGGCAAGTAAAGCACGGGCAGGCAACACGCTGCTAAAGCACCATGCAACATCTCACGTGCGGCTGCCGATGTAGCCTTGAAAGTGCTGACTGTCAGAGTAATCATTTGACCTCAAAAACTTGGTATGCAGGTGCTTGAAAGCCCCACTTCGCACAGAATCAACACAGTCAGCACCCTTACCTGCGTTGCCAGTGTAGCCCTCATGCTGCTCAGCGTCAGGTTCCTCTTCAGACATGAACAGCTGCGCACAATCTGACCCAACAAATTGTGCGTCCGGCTCTGAGGTTGCCGCTTTTACAGCATCAACACAGTCAACGCCCTTACCTGCATTGCCTGTGTAGCCCTCGTACTGCTCAGCATCTGGTTCTTCATCAGACATGAACAGCGGCTCGTCCTCTGGGTCATAGAAGTCCTCATCTGCGTTGATTTCACCGTAGTCAACGGAGGCACCATCCGTAGCGATCCACATGCCTGTGCTGGTGGTGTCCTGCCACACCTGCAGCATCAGCAAACACATCAGCGTCATTGCCAGCAGCAAAGAAAAACGTCAGCAGGGTAGCAGATCTGCAGCATAGCAGAGTGCTTTCAGGTGCCTGTTCTTAATGCATGGCCATCGAACTGGTAACTCAAGCAGTGATTATGACACCTGGGGCAGCACATCCACACATTGGATTCGTGCTACTCCTTAACCCTGTAGCTCATCCATGCGTTTACGTGCTTTTCAAGCGCTGCCATCATCATGACACCAGCAGTGTTGCCACCGCCAGGTGCACCAAAGCATCATCACACACATCTAGTCACCCAATCTTGAACCAACCCCGTGCATGCTTCAGCCATGGCATGCTGCCTGTCGCTGCCATCATCGCAGTTACTGCTGCCATTGTTGCACGAGCAGTCACAGGAGCTACAGAAAGTACAAGTTACAAGTCCCACGCACCAGAAGCAGGGCTCTGGACTGCTTGCTCGAGCCTATGCTCCTCTGTGCGTCAATTAGAGAAAACACGAGCGGGTCTAACAGGCCCGAGAGCCACAGCAAGTACACAGATCCTACGTAACCCGCGCTTACGTCAGTCATGGTGTGCGTCCTGCCGCTGCCATCGTCGTCATCCTCGCTGTCACTGTCCCACCACCCGCCACGCTTGCGCCGCTCATAACCATGCGGCGAGTCCTGCAACGCATCCAAGATTTATCATCCAACGGAGGTGTTAGAAATGAACTTGATCAAGATAAACGATCGTAACAGGGACAAAAACAAGGGCAGTACAGGCGAGCCGCCACGCTTGCGGCGCTTGTATCCATGCGGCGAGTCCTGCGAATCATCTCAACTGAGGTGTTACAAGTCCTCACTTAGTACGGAGCTAGATACAAGACACGTTACAGGGACAAAAGCAAAGGAAGCACTGGCAAGCAGCTAGCAGCTAGCAGCTAGCAGGGATCACGCTTGTAACCATGTGGTGAGTCCTGCGAAGCATCCAAACGAGGTTGTCAGAACTGAGCTTGATCATGATTCAAGACCAGTAACAGAGACAAAAGCAGAGGAAGCACTGGCAAGCAGCTGGCAGGGATCACCAGCGCATAACCGGCGTGTCACTTGTGCGCAGCATTGGACGGCAAAGCAAACACGTGGCAAATAATATCAGAATAGCCATGCCCATGTTGCCTGGCAGCTGCAGGCACCGGCAGTGCGCGTCTTGCTCTTTCACAGCTGCGACAAAGGTCAATAAACCCAAAAACACCTGTTGCAGACAAGTTGCACGTGAGTCAACGGTCAACCTCATTGTGCTATATACACTAACACAAACTTGCCATATGGCATAACACGAAAACATATCAAGCAGTGCTGCAAGCAGCGTGTAACATGTCTTACCGTGCCGCCACACACTTCGCGTGTGACCAGCACCAGGTGGGCATCTAGGCCTGGGCAGGTTGCCAGCGCGCGCGCCATGGCCTTGTCTGTGCCCTTGAGGTGCTCGAAGCGCAGGTTGGCCTCCGTGTATTGGTGCTCTGCAGCAACAGCAGCAGCAGCAGCAGTGGTAATGTGTGGTTCACAGGCAGTGACAGCCACAGCAGGAGTGCCACGCCAAGAAGCTCAGCCATATGACCAGCCACAGTGTCGCTCAACATGCAACAAGCGCCACAATCTCCTGCAACACACTCACCCAGCAGGAATGCGATGCGCGTCTGTGTGTCGCCAGCTGTCAGACTCCTCTCCCATCTTCGCAGCGCACGCTGCAGCAGCATTTCTGCCGGGCTGCTGCCGCTGAGTCGCGGGGCATTAGCGGCTGGGCCAGTGTACACGAGGTTGTAGGTCAGCACGAGGCGCATGCCGCGGGTGAGGGGCGTCAGCTCGTGCTCGCAGTCTACAAAGAATGCGGCGTACTGCAGGCTGCTGGAGCTGTCCTGCAAGTAGCACCCACACGCAAGAACATTGTTTCTTGTCTTGCACAGCAAAAGTTGCTTGCACAGATTCATGTAGCACAGCAGCAGCACATGGAGCACATGGAGCACCGCTAACCACAACATAGTACTCTGTTTGCCGTACCACTACGTTGCGTCGCGTGCAACTGTTGCAGCACGGCAGCTGCATATCTAGCATGCCTTACATGCCACACGACATGGGAAAAGCAACATAACATTGACAAGGCATGCCCAAAACTGCAAGCGCAGCAAAACAACCGAAGGGTGTCGACCTGTTTGGTGAAAGGCACACAACGTGTACTCGTCATGCCTACTTCAGTGCCCACCTGTGCAAACTTGTGCTTGAACTGCGCGCCCTTGTGCCGCACCACCAAGCTGGCCCCCTTGTGACCGCCACAGCATGGAAGCTGCACCCCCAACGTGCCTATCATGCCTTTTTCTTTCTCCGTGTCTTGGTGTGCAGCAAAGTGGCCTCCCTGCTCATACAGCAGCAGCAGCAGCTTCTATGTTGGTGGCTGCTGCTGCTGAGGCGTCTGATATGTCTAAGGCGCGCGCTGCTTCTGCTACAGCTTCTTGCAGGACTGGTTGCCAGCGCCTGCCGATGGCCACCTTGGAAGCATCGATCTGTAGGTTGTAATGACAATGCAGGACGAAACGCCAGTGCAGCAGCATGGTGGTTAGGCAGTGCTATCATGTGAAGTGATGGGCGCAGGAGAGCACAGCATCAGCAGCAGCACTGCGGCTGCCTAGCGGCTGCCTAGCAGCAGCAAGCTGCTATGTCCACAATTGCATGCCAGGCAAAACAGGGCGTGCCTGCGGTGCAGTGCCTACACGCACCTGAAACGCATCACACACTGCTGTGGTCAACAGTGTGCGGCCGGCGCCTGCCTTGCAACGCCTGCATCATGCCAGCTGCATGCAATTGCTGCACAGATATGCTCACCTGAAACGCATCCCGCACTGCTGTGTCCACCACTGTGCGCAGGCCCTTGCCATGTGGCGCCTGCTCAGCTGCTGCTTTGAGGGTTGCTGCCTGCTCCCTAGGGAGCAGGCCTGCTCTGGGGGAGACTCAGCCTGCCTACCCCTGCGGTGCACAGGTAGAGCAGCAGCTCAATCAATTAGTCACTTATACGTGTTTCTAGCAAAAGGGGGCAACCAAAGAGAAGGTCCACTCTCAACCACCAGCAGTTGCTGTAAGGAAAAGCACACTGCAGCAGACCATAACCCAGTGTTGTAAGTTACAAATCATGCAGAGCAGTTCTGCGATAGGTTGGGTGAAGCAGTTGTTGATTCAAGGCCTGCAATCTGCTTATCGCAACCAGGTGCACATTGTCCAACAGCGGGTTGAAACATAACCTAGTATGCGGCCCACAGGCCCTGCCGAACCCTCAAAACATCGTGGTTTGACAGATGCAGCGCGCAGAACTTTCAGTAGTTACCTTCCACGGTTATCTTGGGGCAAAGCCACGGCGTCTTGCTGTCAAGTCTACCAGAGCAGGCAAACATGCTGGGTGGGGCAGACGCATGCAGCGCATCATACAGCAGCTGGTCCCACAAGGCCTCATCTTCATCGTCATCTTCATCTTCAGAGTCCTCTGCTGGTGGTTCGTGCTGTTGCTGAACCTCTGCTTTGACTGCTACTGCCGCTGATGCTGCTGTAGCGTCCACTGGCTCTGCCTTGATCGCTGACGCTGCTGCCATGCTTGCTGCTGCTGCTGCTGCAGCCACTGAAGCCTGCGCATGGTGCATATTATTAGCTCGTATCGCGTTGTGGCACATGCAGCTGGGCAGTGGGCGAGCAAACTGTGATTTGGGGAGTCCTGGCAGGGAACAGGGAAGGCCAGTACGCACCTGAGGGGCCATGCCCAGTTGGCAACGCGTCATTGTCGAGAAACTGCATTATCCTCTAAAACCCTCTAAAAACCCTCTAGATATGGCCCTACGTGGCTGTGCTCAGTGATCTTGCGAATGAATGTCAGTCACTTGCAGGAAAGCTAAACGCCCCCCGGCATACGCTAAGGTTCCATCGTTGCGACGAGGATATAATGCTTATTGCCGTGCCGACTTGCGTGCAGCCTTGGCAGGTGCCATACCGACCAGCAGTATGTTTAAATTGAAATATGACAGCAGCAGTTGGCGGGCTTTGAGAATGCAGATCACGTGACGACCAGGCAAATTGCTGTTCTTCGTCATCAATGCTGAACAGTTCATGTCATATTATTCCATCTAAAGCGCTTATGAGGCAAACTCAAATGAGTCGGGGAAGTCAATCTCAATCTCAATATTCAACACCCGAATTTCCTTCCCTCTCTACTCTAGGATGCTTAGTCTACAAACCCTCAAAGCTGCTGCGCAACGAAGCCACTTCAACAGGGGTTGACCCCTTGAAGCTGAAGTGTTCGACGGGTATAGCTGACTTCATAGCATACTTTTCATCCTTGCAAACAACATATCCTGAAGCTTTGATTCAAACCATAATTTATTTGACAAATTGGCAAGCGTAACAAGTCCGAGGTTGTCACAACATCTCAATGCTGAGGCTTCGCATGCGCGCATTTGTGGTGAATAGGATAGCATAGCGAGGAAGGGACGCCAGTATACCTATGAGCAGCTTTGTCCTAGAACTGAGTACACCGTAGAAGCAACAGCAGCTGTCACATGCGTTTGCGGCAATCCATGTCTACATGCAGGGGCATGCAGTTCTAAGTTTGTAGCCCATTCATCTTTGTAACCTCTGACTCGCTACGGATTAGGCAATGGGGCAGCCGCAGGGTCCATGCGAGATGTATGACAGCCCAACAGTAGCAGTAGCAGAGCAGTCACTGTTGTGTGAGGCTAGAAAAGCTGCAGATTCTGCTGATGATGCAGCTGGACTAGCAGCAATAGATCCCTGCATGGCAGCAACAGCAGCAATAGATGTTCATGGGGCTGCAGCAGTGCCTTCAGAAGCAGCAGCCATTGATATTGGTCTGAATGGAGCAGCAGCAGAACAGGCAGGAGAGGTAGCAGCAACACTGTTGGCAGCAGCAGCAGAGATGCAGCAGTACTCACAGCCGTTGCAAGACCCTCAGGCAGACTCAGTTGCAGCAATGGCCACATCGTCTTCAACAGCAACAGAACCAGAACAGACTTTTACTCTAGCAGCACCTGCACTACCACCATCACCACCACCACCACCAGCAGCAGCAGCGGCAGCAGCAGCAGCGGACGCAGCAGCAATGGACTTTGCACCACTGACAGCAGTAGCAGTAGAGACAGCAAAGCCAACAGAAGCTGCAACATCGACAGCAGCAGCAGGAGCAGCAGCAGCAGAGGAAGCAGCACTGGCAAACCCTGCATCTCTGCCAGCAACAACAGTAGCAGCAGAGAAGGCAGCACTGACAGCACCTGCGCCACTGCCAGCGGCAGCAGCAGCAGAGAAAGCAGCAGCACCAGCAGTAGAAGCTGCAGTGGAGGAAGCGGCAGCAGCTGCACCTGGGCTACTACCATCAGCAGCAGCAGCAGCACCAGCAGCAGCAGCAGCACCAGCAGCAGCAGCAGCAGTACCAGAAGACCAAGCTGCACCTCTTGATGTGGCTGCAGCGGCAGCAGCTGCACCTCAACCACCAGCAGCAGCAGCAGCACCGGCTTCAGAAACAGCAGCACTAGTGGCAGCATCAGCAGTGCCTGTGCCAGCATCAGCAGTGGCAGCAGTGAGCGTCAGAAACGCAGCACCAGCGGCACCTGCACCGCCACGACCACCAGCAGCAGAAGCGGCAGCTGCAGCTGCCCCTCTTGATGATGCAGCAGCGGCAGTAGAAGCAACAGCAGCAGCAACAGCAGCATGTGACCCACCAACTAAACCCTCTGCAGCGGCATCGGCGGCGGAAGCTGCAGCAGCACCAGCACCAGCACCAGCACCAGCACCAGCACCAGCACCAGCACCAGCACCAGCACCAGCACCAGCACCAGCACCAGTAGCACCCCCACCGATAGGAGCACCTGCGACAAAGGCACTTCTAGTAGCACCTACAGCCTCCTCTGCAGCAGCAGCAGCGCTAGCAGGCCTTACGGCTTACAAGAAAGCCAACAGCAGCAGTGTGGCTTTGGGGGTTGGCTGATTGTGCAACAACTACTCCTACAAGCAGCAGCAGCAGCAGCAGCAGCAGCAGATGCAGCCCAGCCATCCAGGTATGCAGCAGCAGCACCAGCAGCAACCCCGCATGGTTGTTGGGCAGCCAGTCATGCAGCAGATGCAACAAATGCAACAGTACCAGCAGCACCAGTGGCATCAGCACCACCAGCAGCAGCACCAGCAGCAGCAGCATACGGCAGCAATGCAGCCACGCCTGCTTTCCCAGTGGCAGCAGCACCAGCAACAGCAGCAGCAGCACCAGCAGCACCAGCACAGGGCACCAATGCAGCCGCAACTACACCAACACAGCCTGCACAGGCAACCACCACCGCCGCGGCAACCACCACCGCCGCGGCAACCACCACCGCCGCCGCAGCCGCAGCAGCAGCAGCCACTGTATCAGCAGCAGCACAGGGGCTTTGGCAGCAGTACCTCAGTTGTGAGGCCTGCAGCCTTCTTCACATCCAGCCAGCTGCATCATGCAGGCGGCATGTCCAGCTGGGGGCTCAGTGAACGCAGCGGCCTTGCCCCTCACCCTGGCATCCCGCAGCAGCAGCAGCAGCAGCAGCTGCTGCTGGTACAGCCGCCACTGCAGCTGATGGTTCCATGCACAGTGGCAGGCGCAGGCAGCTGCAGCTGTTTGAGTGGCAGCAGCAGCAGCAGCAGCACCCCAGTAGTGCTGTGGTCAAACGCGTCAAGTTCAGCTCAGCAATCACAGCCAAGCAGCAGCAGCAGCAGCACCGCTGTTGCCAGCTGTAGCTATGTTCCTGCAGGGGAGCCTGTATGCAGCCGCTGTGCCAGGACGCACCATATGTCTGGCAACTGCTACACCCCAACATGCTATGGCTATGGCTTAATGGGTAACATGATGATGATGATGACCCCAACATGCGGCAGCTGTAACCGCATTGGGCATAGTACTGATTGGTGCACGCAGGCGTGCAGTAGGTGTGGCTTTCTGCACAAGTCCACGGCAGCCAGTGGAGAGCAGCAGCTGTGCAAGCTCCCACAATGCAAGATCTGTCAGAAGTTTGGTCATAACACACGCTTCTGTCCTTCAGCTATCTGCTGCAGGTGCGGCTGCTGTGGACGCAACATGCCAGAAGACTGCCCGCAACAACAGCAGCACCACCGGCCGTGGCAGCAGCAGCAGCAGCAGCAACAAGCGGCGCTATCAGCAGCAGCTCACAGCATGCCGGCTGCAGCAACATCACGTACAGCAGCACCAGCAGTAGCAGCAGCAGCACCACCTGAATCCAGAGATGTTGGCCACTTGCGCCGTGTCCTGCAGCCAAGGATTGGCCAGTCTGATGCTGACTGCAACAGCAGAAGCAGCAGCAGCAGCAGTGTGCCTGTCGCTGCTGCAGCAAGGCCTGGTCCCCCACCTAGACCTGGCAAAGTTGGCCACGTGTGCCGTGTCCTGCAGGCAAGGATGGTTGGGCAGGCTGATGCTGGTGACCGCAGCCTCAGCAGCAGCAGCAGCAGCAGCGTGCCTGATGCTGCCCTGCAGCTTGCAGCTGGGCCTGCGCCGTATGCTGCAAGCAAGGCTCAACGGCCAGCCTGATGCTGACCGCAGCAGTAGCAGCAGCAGCAGTGTGCCCGTTGCTGCTGCAGCTAGGCCTGGTTCCCCACCTGGACTTGGCAAAGTTGGCCACTTGCGCCGTGTCCTGCAGGCAAGGGTGGTCGGCCAGGCTGATGGTGGTGACCGCAGCAGCAGCAGCGTGCCTGGTGCTGCTGCTGCAGCGAGGCCTAGTTTCCCATCTGGATCTGGCAAACTTCGCCCAACAAGTGGCGGCCACTTGCGCTGTGTCCTGCAGGCAAGGATTGGCCAGTCCGGTGTTGGTGACCACAGCAGCAGCAGCAGCAGCAGCAGCAGCGTGCCCGTTGCTGCTGCAGCTAGACCTGGATCACCACCTGGGTTTGGCAAGAACGATCGCCTGCGCCGCATCCTGCAAGCAAGGGTCGATTGCCAGTTTGCTGCTGACCACAGCAGCAGCAGCAGCAGCAGCAGCGTGCCTGACGGCCACCTCCGCCGTATGCTGCAACAAAGGATCAACGGTCAGTCTGATGCTGGTCCTGCGGATGATACTTCGGATGCCGCAGAGTCTGCTAGCCTGTCATACAGTGACAGGCTAGCTGCAGCTAGTGAAGTCAAGGACCGCCAGCATCATGATGCCAGTAGGCAGTCTGCTGAAGTGCATGCTGTCACTGCTGCACCGCAGCAGCATGCTGTGATACTAACAGGTCTTCAACCAGACCTGAGCATGTTGCATGCCACACGCAAGGTGCCATTTGGTAGCTTGAGCCCTGAGGGGGAGCACAGCATGCTCGCCAAGCTGCCGCAGGTTGAAGAAGAAGAAGATGACAGCATCTGGATTGACAGCGCCAGCAGCAGCGCTGGCAGTGCATCTGGCGCGTGGATGATTGGCTTTGGCTGTGGGTCAGCCAGCGCTGCTTTTGCAGCAGCAGCAGCAGCAGCAGTAGGAGGGCCAGGTTTGCTGGGTGCCGCAGCATCTCGTGATGAAAGTGACGAGCTGGATGACATGCTGCAGCTGCTAGGCGTCTGGAGTGGGTGCTGTGGCGGTTAAAATGTTGAATCGTGATGGCAGCAGCACCGCATGCATGAACACGCTGGCCCGCACTTTCCCCTGCCACCGCACGACCAGCGGTCAACAACCAGCAGTGCTTACATCTGCACTGCATGCAACCAGCAGTGCTTAGATCTGCACTGCATGCATGAACATGCTGGCCCGTCCCTTCCTCTGCCATCGCACGGCGAATGATACTTTGCTGGCGCAACAGCCTGCCAACTTGAAGATTCTTGCAGTGCTGCACAAGTCTGCACCCAGCTGCGAAACAGCCTGCCAGCTTGAACATCCCTGCAGTGCTGCCCCAGTCTGCCCTGCAGTGCAGCAGTCTGCATCCAAAGCCATCCACAACACCTCAAGCTTCTGGCCCTCAGCAGCAGATGACTGCTGGGGGCAGTCTACAACATGCAGTGCTGCTCAACATGCAGAGCTGCTACAACGTGCAGAGCTGCTACAACATGCAGAGCTGCTCTCTGCACTTACCACAAACAGAGCTACACGACCAGCAGGTTACACATCCAGCAAGGTCACACATCCAGCAACTCACTTGGCCTCAGCGTTCCACCAAAATCACGCGGCTCTGGAAGGACTCAACTCTGCATGCAGTAGCACCATATGCTCGGCAAGAACACATTGCGCCACAAACCATGCACCAACGGTAAAACGTGAATCAACTGTAAACTTTTACTTTGAAACGTAAACAGACCTTGTCTATGCTCCATCCCACCGCAATCACCAGAGCATATGAATTCCAGAACCAACCCAGCACTCGACCACGTGTTCCAGCAACCTACCGTTCCTGCAATATCAGCGCATAACAGCATGTTTGCCTGTCTACCCTTTGGGGGCTTTGAGCACACAGCAACCATAGGTCAACTGGCTGTTACACCCCCGACAATGCAGGACGGGTAAGTCATGATTTCCACGCACAGGCACGCACAATGTGCATAATGTGCCTGCAATGACAGCAGTGTTAGCACCCCAATAGCACCCCGTTGGCATAAGAGAAGTAAGAAGGAATCAGAGACACACCAAGCCCAGCAAAGCGCGCCATGCAGGCCTTCGACGCGCACAGATGCAGCTACAGCAAAAACACGCAGCAGCACACAGCAAGCAAATAATACTATTGGTAGCCAAGGGAGGCCACAGTACAGTAATGCAGGCTCCTGCAGTTGCAGCAGCAGCCGCAGCAGCCACAGCTACTCGACCCTACTGACCAACAAAACCAATCAGCACTTGCACTGTGGTGCTTGCGCTGAGAACACCAGTCAGCAGCGCCTGCAAGCTGGCAGCACCACCCCAAATGAGGTGGATATACAGCTGCTGATGCAGCAAAATTGCTGCCAGTCATGCTTCAACCTGCATGCAAGCCAGCACCACCACCCCAAATGAGGTGGATACACAGCTGCTGATACAGCAAATTGCTGCCCTCTCTGCCACCACCACAGCACAGGAGCTGAGGCATCAAAGATGCAAGTCCTGCAACCCAATGCCAACATGCATTGTGTTCTGCAACAGCAGCATGCAATGACTACTACTACGTCCTACTACTACAAAAAGCAATGCAATGCGTACGATACAAGCCAGAGTAGCAAGCACACGCACGCTTGTGCCAAAGTTTTGAGAGGCCAAAGGAGCCTCTGTACACACACCAAGGATGCCATCAGGCCACAGTACAGTACAAGCCAGAGTGCTAAGCACACATACGCCTCGAGACACCTGGCCTCGGCCACCAGCACACAAACCGATGAGCGCAAGAGGCAGCAACCGCCTCCACCCCAAGCACACACGCCATGAGTCGCGTACATACGAATGAGGCAGGGCAAAGGCCCAGCCTGACGAACTGACAAGCACACAGCACATCAACTGATGAGTGCGAGAGGTGGCAACAGGAGCCGCCATCCCCAGGCACACACGCCATCTTTTGCACAATTGGTATACACACACAAATGTAGCGTGAGGGGCCACAGGACCCTCTGCGCACACACCCACACCTACACCCCCAAACCAATCTCGGTGGGGGCACATGCGCCAGCCAGCCACGTTACACGTACACACAAGCCAAGAGTGAGGGGCCACCTAAGCATCAGCGCACACACCAGATGCAACAGGGGCCGCCACACCTAGGCACACATTCCAGCCACGAGTCGCATACATACAATTGTATTCTGCAACTCAAGCGTGAGGGGCCACAGGACCCTCTGCGCACATACTTCAGCCATGAGTCGCATACACACAATTTGAAGCAGGGCAGAGGCCCGGACGCACTGACAAGCACACAGCACACGATCTGAGGCAACACCTGGCCTCGATCAACAGCACACAAACCCATAGGAGCAAGAGGGGGCAACAGCCTCCACACCCAGTCACAACCGCCATCCTCGAATAGTGTACACACACATATACACAAATGTAGCGTGAGAGGCCACAAGACCCTCTGCGCACCCACACCCACACACACATACCAACCTTCAGCCAATTGGCAAGCAGAACAGAGACCAGCACAGACAATGAGCGCCAACACAGCGACAAGCTGCTGCACGCGCACACAGACACACCGAGACATATCTTCAGACATGTTGACACCCACGACACGAGACGGCCGCGCACAGCGCACAGCCCCCTGACACTGAATGACACAGAAGCTTCAGTATGGGCAAGCCTTAGATGCAGCTGGCGTGCTTCTGTTGTTGACTCAGCAACGTGATTACAAGCACTGACACCTCGCATAACTTCTTGTTCTCTGGGGAGTAGCCAATGAATGGTCCAAGGTATCGGCGCATTGGCAGCGCCAAATGGACTCTGGCTGTTGCTGGCTAGTGCAGCCAGCCTGCAGCACTTTACAGTGGAGGGGGGGGTGTCCTGCAAGAGAAACAGCAGCAGCAACACAGCATGGGAGCAGCAGCTTGAGCACAACAGAATAGGAACACACATGAAGCGATAGATACATTTGAAATTAAAGAACACAAATTGGCATGCACGCACAGACAATGACAGCTGCAACAGGGCATACTGCACTTCAGCCGCGGTGCTGTTGCATGCAGCGGCAGTCATTCGCAATGCACGCATAACACTGCGCTGGATCCCAGCATTGTAACAGTACACAGCAGCAATGCATCCTGCACCTGCTGCCTCCAACAGACTCACTGTCACTTCACACCCCACACCAACAACAGCAACAACACCATCATCAACCAATCTCACTCACTTTGAATCCTGAGGGTTGACCGCCGCATCAGAGCAGAGAGAGCACAGGGGCCCAATCACGACGTTGCTCAGCTGATTCCTCCCAACAAAGCCCGGCCTCTTGCCACCACCCTTACAGGGAGCCACACTGTCTGCAGACGGCACACAGCCGGGCCTCTTGCCTCCACCCTTGCAGGGACCGGCATCTGCTGGGGTTACTTCAGTGGAGCCTCGCCTCTTACCGCCACCCTTCTGGGATTCAGCGCTGTCTGTTGCGGGGCCTGATGATGTCACATCAGGGGAAGAAGCAGGTGGTGCAGCCGGGTCTGGGGAGAAGCTGCTGCTGGTGTTGGTGGTGTTGGGAGTTACGTTAGAAGGATCGGCTCCACCACCGCTGCTGCTGCAAGGACGCTCGATGCAAACAGCCTGCGGCAGCAAGCCGTTTGCAATCGCTGGCGCCACGCCGCAGCTGCCAAAGAGGTGAGCAGCTGTTGCGCTGGTCAAACGCGGTGTGTACCTCAGGGCGCATAACGCGTTATTTGCGTTACGAAGCGGCCTGCCGGTAGCTGTCACGAGCTGCACATGGATGTAGCGTAGGAAGTGGTCGAGGGTGTGGGTTCCTGCAAAAAGGCTGCAGAGCTCTGTTGTGAAGAGGAGGATGTGTGTGCTGGTCTTCAGCTGTTGAGGGGTAGTCGGAAAGCAGCCTGGTGGAAAGAGACCAGTGAGACGCCCAACAGCGCTGCTTACATTGAGGGCCACCCTCATGGTGGTGGTCCTGCTGCTGCTGCTGCTGGTGTTGGTGGTGGGGCTGGCTCTGGCAGCGCACATGCCGATGTTAGGGATGAAAATAACAGTGTTGTTGCTGGCCTGAGCTGGCACCTGCACTGCTGCTGCTGCTGCTGGTACAGCAGGTGTAGCAGCAGTTGCTACAGCTGATGTGCTGGAGCCTGGCACACCAGGCTGGAGTCCATCTGCTGCCTGCAGGGCCTCCACTTCTGTCATGTTGGTAATTTTGGTCATATCAGAGGCCTGGGACAGCCCAGGTAGATCCATGCTGCCCTGAATGGGCCCCATGGTTGCGTTGCCATTTCCTGAAACAGCGGACACTGCATGGGGAATGGGCAAACAAGGCAGCACGCGATGAGCAGCCGCGCTAAAAGGGTATAGAACAGAAATATTTGCTTGCATTGCTGTTCAGATGGCAAACATGCTGGCAGAAAATGCACACATGAGGCCTCTTCACCAAGAAGAAGACCTGCACTACGCGACAACAAAAGTATCCGCGCGAGAGCTCGCTGACGTCAAATATTTAAAATAAACGCTGATGTACGCAGGAATCGACATGTAGCCTGCAGGATCGCTGCACATGCAGCTACAGCAAATGAAGCTGGCGGGAGGAGGTCATCAGCAGACGTGCACTCACCGATTGCGATCAGGATCAGCAGTCCCTTGACCAAGTAAACTACGAAACGGCCTGAATTGCGGCCCATGATGGACGCTTGCTGTATCGCTTCACGTCAGCTTTGGACTGAGCACCAAGGAAGCACTGCTGCAGCTGCTACGATTCTGGAGAACTGCAAACTGAATAAAGTGCTGAGGACTGGCCTGAAGCTATACAAACGAGCACAGGAACACGCAAAACGCCTGACAAGGCTCATGTCATCAGGTTGGCACCTGACAAAGTCCCCCACAGCAAACTGCAAAAATCAGCAACATAAAAGGCATTCAAAAGCCCCTGGGGCCCCAGGGGCTGCCTGCTCCTATCCCCGCTGGTGCCCAATGCCAGCCTGGCTCACATGACAGATGCATGTCCAGCCAGCTCAGCCCTTGAAATGCATCTTTCTTCCTGTAGGACTGTCTCTGCATCCATGCAGCTGCCTGCCACTGCTGCTGCTGCCGCACCGCTGCTGCTGCTGCCCTTCCTGCAAGCACAGTTCCTGCAAGCAAGCAGTGCAGAACAGCACATGCATGTTAGAATGTAAGTAGTGAGCGAGTGTTGCAGGGCAAAAGGGCTGCATGGGGGTGCCAGCTGGGTGCCAAGTGCAGCTTAGCAGTGGGGGTGTCTGGGGGTGAGTGGCTAGGGTGCATGGTCAACCCTCAGGGCCAGACACCCCCACAGAGTGTTGATGCCAAGCTTCAAGGTGCATGAGCCATGCTGCTGCAGCAGCGAATGATGTTGGGTTTGGCTGCTACAGAGCTGCTAGCTTGGTGTGCAAGCGCTGCTGCTGCCCTGTCATCTGTAGGAGAGGAATGGTGCTGCTGGTCTGAGTGCAAGGATACTGCCTGCACAATACTGCTGCTGCTGCTGCTGCTGGCGCATGCCTGACACTGCTGCTCCATGCCAGTTGGTGGCAACGGTGCAAGAGCCCTGCCTGCACAGATGTGCTGCTGCTGCTGCTGCTGGCGCATGCCTGACGCTGCTGCCCCATGCGTGTTGGTGGCAGTGGTGCAATGATACTGCCTGCACTGCTGCTGCTGGCAACTGCTGCTCCACGCGGATTTGTAGCAGTGCCATATGCTTGACAATGCGCACATCAGCTGTCTCGTGTTGTCACAGGCACACACCTGTAACATGCAATCATTGGACAGGGTCCACTGCTGGCCTTCAACCCCCACTATCACACACTCTAGCAGAGCTATCACAACGCACTTATCTGTGCACGGACAACAGGCACACCAGTCCTCACATGCACAGCACACACAGCAGACACAACCATGCAAACTGCGCATTTGCCTAGCCTGCCATTTCCCTCATGTTGCTGATGTATGCACACTGCATTCACTTGACGCCACCTCCATGCATGTGCGCCGCTTGCGCAATGCAACTGCAGCGTTGAGGAGCGTTCCTCACACAGCACTGGCTGCCAAGCAAAGGCATGTGCGCAAGCCCAAGCCACCACACACTCGAAGCTGTACTGCACACGATGTAATGTGCTTGCGTGTGTGGTATGGTGGGCCCCAAACACTGCACGCGCTGCTGGATGTATGGGATGCAGTCAGCACACATGGTGGCGCCGTTGAGGCTCTAAGGTTACCGTTGATGACCGCCATCCATACACACAATGAGGTTGCAGCAGCTGCATACCAGACTGCGCAGCGCACCATCAGGTGTCTCACACTGACAGCATAACAGTCAATCACGCACGCACTGTGTCCATGCACAAACTGCAAAATCAACCATCAATAACTGGGATGCAGCTGCTTACCGTACTGGCTGTGCCAAACACACATTGCGTGGCTTCGACCAATCTGCGCTGCTGCTGCTCATTGCTGGCTAGCACCACACGCATAGCTAATTGACTTGTTTTCCTGCTAGAGTGCTGCTGCTTTGACAGCTAACAGAACTCACCCTGAGAGGACCAACTTGAACTGCCCCACTCCAACAGCAGCAGACGCCTGCTGCAGCTCCCGCACCACATCCCCGCATGCCGGCTAGCCTGCACTGCACTACTGTGGGTAGCTGCAGTACTGCATGCTGTGATGCTCTCCCTTTTGTAGCAGGGGCTACAGCTGCATCATGCTGTCGCAGCAGCAGAGACGCCTGCTGCAGCTTCCGCAGCACAACGCCGTGTGCCTGCTAGCCTGCACTGCAACTGTGTATGATTCTTGTGTTGGCTGCAGCACTGCATGTGCTGATGCGCGTCCTTTTGCAGCAGGGGCTACAACTGCATGCTGTGGAAGCAGCAGTACCGCCGGCTCCAGCAGTACAGCACCGCACTCCTGCTAGCCGGCACTGCTGCTGCATGTAGCTGTTGTGTCCCCAGCAGCGCTGTCAGCTGCTGCACCCGGCTGTCTGCTGCTGCAAACGCCAAAACTGCTGTTCTCGACGCAGGCCATTTGACAGTACTCTCGGCCTGCAAATGCACAGCCCCCGGCATCACGTCATGTGCTATGCATGCACTTATCCATGCGCAACCATGGCTGCATATGTCTGCTTGGCATGCACAATGCATGCGGCTGCGTGAAATCTCCCATGAACGTCACACTGCTGACATCTTGCTGATGGCCCCAAGTTTGTGTGCGTGTTGGCAAGCGTCTATGTGTGCGACGCACGTGTCAGGCTGATCCTGACAGCGACGACCGGTGGCCAATGAGTTGCTGCTGCTTTCCAAGTGCTCTGCATGTTCCAATTACGTATTATTAGGAAACGCTGGTGTTCTGCTCGACTGGCTTGCTGTATTCTGTCTTTGTCATCCAGTGCATGTGGTGTCACCAGCTGCCTGCTGCTGCTGCTGCTGCTGCTGTTACTGCTGCTGCCGCCGTGAAGCCCGTGTTGCAGAAGCGGAGCTGGCCCCTCAGCACATGTAAATCATGTCGTGCAGGCAATTAGTACCTGTCCTGCTGCTGCAGCCACCATGAGCCAGCCAGATCTTGCTGGGATGCAACTTGCATGCATGCTGGACAGCAGCTTTGTGTGGTAACGTCATTCTTCGCAGCTAAAACAACGAATGTGGTTGTTTACTCGGCTGAACGTGGCTGCACGGACACCATATAAGCCCAATCGCCTGCAGGCTCTCATGAAGCCACACGTTGCACTGTGTACCACAATTATATGTATTCAATTGTACATGAAGCTTATGTGAGCATAGTGCAGACCCTGCGAGCGCCTTTTCAATGATTCGCCACTGCTGACAAGCTTGCAAGCTCCAGCCCAATCTGGCGACACGACACGTTCGCCACACCGGGCATTGTGGACGCTGAACAAGGCCAATGCGGCCACAAATACATTTCTTCAATGTGGGTTTGCCATCACCTCGAGTGACACCACACCTGGAAAAGAAGGTCTGCTGTCACCAGAGGCTCCGACCTTCCGTGAACAGCTGTATCCAGTTCGCTCAGACGTGTCAGATTGATTACCACGCCCTTTTTGCGCTGTGAGGAGCTGTGTTCACCGAGCGGCATAGCTGGTCCCACAGAGGCGAAGCCCATCAGCTGGTTGATCCGGGGCGCGCATGGCTCCTTTTTATCATGTACTGTGCAGAATAATCCAAAGAGGGGGGTCGTAACGCTTCTGGAACACCTCAGGGCAAGCGTGCAAGGCGGTTGTGGTGCTCTGGCAACAGTGACGAGCACAGATCATCCGTTCAAAACTGAAACCTAGTATAACTGTACTCAAACAGGCAGCGCATCTCTCGAGCCATGTCTCTGGGAGTGTTACAAATTTATACAAATCTTGCTTCCCCTGGCCTGGTCCTGCTTGCCTGTCTGTCATCATCAAACTGATCTCAATTCAAATCTTTATGTAAGAAGCCTTGTTGCTATGTTTGCAGCTGCTTCGCGCGCAAGTTCGGCGAGTGCACCCCAAACCCCCAACGCAACGTGACCTTCACGACCTTTAACGACCTGCAGCTGTGCCAGAATCAAAACTCCGTGGACTATCATGTTCTAAGAACGTATGTTTTCTGGTTTTTGTGCCCTGCTAGGTCAGGGCCTGGTGTCACTTGACGGTTGAAAGCCCTAGTCACTCGAACTTGCAGGTGAAGCGGCGCATTTCATCGATGCTGGGCAATGCCGTACGAGGGCCTGTGACGCAACAGCTGCAGGGCCTCATGCACAATAGCCATAGATGCTGCTGGCAACGATACTGCAGCTTCCAGCTTTGAAAGCTCAAAGTGTACGTTGAGTCACCGCCCTGCACCACCCCACCCCACCGCAGGGACGTCTGATTATGATGGATTGTTGAACACAAAGTGTGCCAGAGCTGTCTCATTGTACAAAGTTACCTGTGCTGAATGTTTGACAACCACGGTGACGAGCGCTGCTGCGACAGCGAAGCAACTCAACGTCGAGAGCACAGCAGAAACCATCCACATGTGCCAGGCACAAGCTGCTGCTGTGTCCAACAATCAAACGCTGCAGATCATATCATCTGCGGCTGCACACCAGCACAGAGACTCCTGGCCCACTGCAGATATGCACAAGAAATACTATATGTACCGAAGAACCCAATGCCCACACCTCACTACTGTTGTACATGCTACAATGCCATGTAGGCGACCTCCAGTGGCGCTTCATAGTCATACATGTATGATGCACAAATGACACTTGCGGCTTGGCCCAGCTGATGCAGCATCAGCTGAGTGCTGAACTTGCAGCACCAAGCCAGCAGCAGCAGTCTTGAAGACAGCACAATACTGCACATCCACCTTCTAAGCAGCGATCTGACTATCAAACACACCTGGAGCACACCATTGCTGGTGGTGCCATGCACTGTAACAGCAGCAGCATAGTGACCTGGCAGTGAGCATGTGGCCCACCCCTACAAATGTAGCTAGCGCAAACTGCAGCAACGTCAAAAAGCGACAACTGTACAAATGCAGGCAAAGCAGCCACTGGAACTCACTTAGCTGCCTAATCCTCTACCAATTGCCCCCTTTTCGCCAAAGCTGACACGCAACACGCTACGTGTACACTGAAGAAACATACAGACAGTAACACAATGCTTGGTAACCCCAGCAGCACAAACACATAACACAATGTAACACTTCACATCCAGCCGCAGGAGCAACTGCACAGGGAACGCAAATACATGGTCTTTCAAGTACACATTGCAATGCTTGAACACTTGGCCAGGAGAGCGGCAAACTCGGCCAGCAAAGCAGCAACACTTGTGCGCAACAGCTACCCCCCAAGGCCACCACCCCAAAGAGCTACACAGGACGTCAATAACCCTGCTAAACTTTGCCACTGCAAGAGTGCCAGCGCAACTAGCGCTTGGCTTCAAGGGCCAGCGCAAGTAGAGACAGCCCTCCAGTTTAGCTGTACACAACGCACAAATGGTGTCACCTCTACTCAACTAAGACACCGCAACTTTGCCGCCTTCCCGTACACCAATGCTCCACCCCCTGCTCATGAGGCATAGGGCGTGCCCAACACACGGGCCACACTCACAGCTGCAATGCAGCAGCAAGCAGCTGCTGTACCTCACGGCTCAAGAGGCCAGTCCAGATAGAGATAGCCCTCCAACCTTGCCCTGCAAAATGGGCACGTTGAATCGCCTCCACTCAACTCCCAAACCTTCCTGTAGCAATCCACACACAGCCTATGACCACAATACTTTATGGCCACATGATTGTTGTTGTCAAAGCAGATGCCACACGTGTCCTCGTCTGCTGTGATAGATGACAGACTACGGACGCTGCCACTACCTAACGGACTTGCAGGTACTGGAACCTCGCCACTGCTCCTGCTAGCCCCAGCAGCAGCAGCAGCATCAGGTTCAGCAGCAGCAGCAGTAGGGTTTGCTGCTGAAGAAAGCGCAGAGGTAGCTGATAACGCACTCGCAAGCGATGCTGCCCTGCTGCTGGCATCGCTGCCGCTGCAGCAGGTGCTGAGGCTCATGTCCGCTGCTGCTGCTGCTGAAACTGCAGGAGCCTCTAGGTCTGGCTCCTGCTGACTGCTGCTGCTGCCGCCTGCCGCATCCCCTGCTGCTGCTGCTGCTGCTGCTGCTGCTTGCTCTTCTAGCCGCAGCAACCGCTGCTGCCGTGCCGCAAGCCGCTGCCGCCGTGCTGATCTGTACTGCTCTTGGCGTTTGAAGAAGTCAGCTGCGCGCAGCGCGTGGATCATTTCGCCGGCCCTGTTGAGCTCGTCGAGCACTTCGTTCGGCTCTTCAACGAGCACCAAGTGGCAGTGCGGTGACGCGGCCTCGGCCTGCAATGAAGTAACAGCACATTGCAGCAAGCAGCAAGCAGCCGTCAGTGCGAGACAAACAACCAGCTTGACTGGTCACTTCAACAGCACCTGGGCTCTTCTACGAGCACCAAGTGGCAGTGCAGTGACGCGGTCTCAGCCTGCGGTGCAACAGTAAATGGCGGCAAGCAGCAAGCGGCGTCAGCAGCACTTCATTGGGCTCGTCAACGAGCACCAAGTGGCACCAAGTGGCAGTGCGGTGAGGCGGCCTCAGCCTGCATAGATGTATCAATAAACTGACGTCAGTGCAGCGCATGGATCATTTCGCCGGCCCTGTTCAGCTCATTGAGCACTTCGTTGGGCTCTTCCACAAGCACCAAGTGGCAGTGGGGTGACGCGGCCTCGGCCTGCATCAATGTAACGCACAGCACGTGGCAGAGAGCAGCAAGTGGCGTCAGTCCGAGACAAGCACCAAGTGGCAGTGCGGTGAGGCGGCCTCGGCCTGCGGTGCAACAGTACATGGCGGCAAGCAGCACGCGGGATCAGTATGCCGCTCTGTACTGCTCCTGGCGTTTGAAGAAGTCAGCTGCGCGCAGCGCGTGGATCATTTCACCAGCCCTGTTGAGTTCGTCCAGCACTTCGTTCGGCTCTTCCACAAGCACCAAGTGGCAGTGCGGTGAGGCCGCCTCAGCCTGCAATGATGTAAAAGCACATGGCGGCGAGCAGCAAGCGGCGTCAGTACGGGCAATGCACCAGCTGCGCGCAGCGCATGGATCATTTCACCAGCCCTGTTGAGCTCATCGAGCACTTCGTTGGGCTCTTCAACAAGCACCAAGTGGCAGTGCGGAGATGCGGCCTCGGCCTGCATGGCAGCAAGCAGCAAGAGGCGTCAGTACAAGACAATACAGCAGCTGGGCTCTTCAACGAGCACCAGTGGCAGTGCGGCGACGCGGCCTCAGCCTGCATTCACTCAACAGCAGGTGGCAGCGAGCAGCAGCGGCGTCAGTATAAGGGCGATACACCAGCTTGACTGGACACTTCAATATCAGCAAGGAGCCACGTGGCAGTGCGGGAAGCCGCTTCAGTGTGCAGCACTTTGGATGCGACGACATCTACAACTTAAAATGCAGAAAATGTTGGCAGGTTGATCACCTCCATCAATGGCGCAACGCGGACATCCCAAAGTGAGGTATCCTGTTGCCCAGCAATCCAGCAGCCCCGCGCAACTGAGACTGCAGTGGCTGCACAAACAGCTGTCAAACTGCACAACCTCGGCACTTCCAATACACAGACCCACCTCCATCAACTTGCGCAGCACAGACAGGCCAAACAAAATGTTGTTGCCAAGCAATCCAGCAGACCCAAACACCTGAAAGCGGCTGCACACACAGCAATAAAACTAAGCACTTCCAGCACACAAGCCCACCTCCATCAACTTGCGCAGCGCAGGCAGGCCAAACGGAATCATGCTGCCCAGGACCCTAGCAGACCCAAACACCTGAACAGCGGCTGCACACACAGCAATCAAACTTAGCACTGCGAGTACACCAACTCACCTCCATCAACTTGCGCAGCGTTGGCAGGCCAAATGGAATCTTGTTATCCAGCAATCCAGCAGCCCAGCACAACTGAACCACGGCTGCACGCACACACAGCAATCAAACTCAGCGCTTCAAGTACACCAACCCACCTCCATCAACTTGCGCAGCGTGCACAACCAAAGTGAAGATTACTGTTGCCCAGCAATCCAACAGCCCCGCGCACGCTTCAGGGTCTGCACACACAGCTTTCGAACTGCACAAACTCAGCACTTCAAGTGCACAAACCCACCTCCATCAACTTGCGCAGCGTAGGCAGGCCAAACGGAATCTTGTTGCTAAGCAATCCAACACCCCCACGCATGCTTCAATGACTGCATAAACAGCTTTCAAACTGCACTAACTCAGCACTTCAAGTGCGCACACCCACCTCCATCAACTTGCGCAGCGTGGGCAGGCCAAACGGAGTCTTGTTGCCCAGTAATCCAACAGCCCCACGCACGCTTCAGTGGCTGCACAAACAGCTTTCAGACTGCACAAACTCAGCACATCAGTACACCAACCCACCTCCATCAGCTTGCGCAGCGTAGGCAGGCCAAAGGGAATCTTGTTGCCAAGCAGCCGCAGCTGGCGCAGCCCTGGCGCATTACGTGTGGCTTCTGCCAAAACACACACGCCAGTCTCTGACAGCTCATTCGCACTCAGGTCGAGCACCTAATAGCAGCAGCAGCAGCAGCAGCAAGAGCATGGCAACGGTCAGTAAATACACGCCAGTCTCTGACAGCTCATTCGCACTTGGGCCTAGCACCTAACGGCGGCGGCAGCAGCAGCAACAGCATGGCAAGGGTGAACACGGCTGCACACGCAGAAGCTATGCAGAACATCCAACAAATGACACAGCTCCCAGCTGCAGACTCCCCCAGTTGTGCATGGCATTGCACTAAACATCCTGATTACGCCTGACCAAATCAGCAGTTGAGCTACCACAGACCTCCCAAGCCACTTGCACTGACCAATAGCAGCTGAAAACAGTTGTTGGCAGCTGTAAAGCTACCACATGTTTCAAGTCACTAGCCGCACTATAGGGTGCTGCAAAACCCACCTGCAGGGTATCATTGAGTGTCAGCGCTGCCCCAAGTGACGCCCCTCCCTCCTCTCCTATCTTGTTGTCCGTCAAAACCACACGCCGCACTGCAGGGTTCTGCTCCAGAACCCTAGCCATCCCTGCTGCACCCTCATCCCCAATCCCTAGACCTGTTAGATCCAAGGTATCGAGTTCCGGGAACAGCAGCGGTGACTTCACCATGCAGTTGACGATGTCTTCTTGAGTCACTACGAACACTAACATTGGACACGCCAGATCTGTAGCGCTGCTGCTGCTGCCACCTGCTGCTGCTGCTGCACTCGTTCCAGCGCCGCTGAATGGACTGCTGCTGCTGGAGCTACTGCCACCACCAGCGCTGCTGCTGACGCTAGCGCCAAACCATGCTGCTGCCATGTTGCTGCTACTGCTGCCGGTACCTCCTGCAGATGCTGATGCAGCAGGTGCAGGGCTCGCTACATCAAACGCAGATAACGGCGCATGGGGCACCAACAGTGACGTCGGCCGTCTGCTGCTGCTGCTGCCGGCTGCTGTGCCTAACAAGGGAGCCGCCTCATCTGCACTTCGCCTCTCTCCCCTGACTGCACTACTGCTGCTACTGCTGCCAGCGCCAGGTAGCTGCAGCCCTCCAGCTACCCCAGCAGCTGTAACTGCACCCCCAGCCGCCGCTGCTGCTGCTGCTGCTGCTTCAAACCCTACGCCCTCGCCTTCTAAACCCTCTGTGCCTGCTAAACCCTGCCAGGCATCCATGATGAGGGCATCTTGATCTTGAACCGCGAGCCACTGAACCCTATCAAGGCCTTCGACTGGAAACGTGCCAAGAGTGAGATTGCAGGAGAGGCTGGGTGGGGCTTTAGGGTTTCGCAGCGCTGCTATTGCTGACATCAGCTTGCGGCAGCCTTCTACTGGCAGGTCTTCCTGGGAAACTGCCAGCACACGCAAGCTGCTGCTGCTGTTGATGGCCTGTGAGAGCAGCAGGTGACAAGAGCAAAGAGGATAATGTCAGTAGGGGTCATTGGCTGGAAGCTGCCTGAGCCAGACCGCCTTGGAACAGATGGCCCACATGCTGCTGCTGCTGCTGTTGATGGCCTGTCAGGGCAGCAGAGGTGACGAGAGCACACGGAGGATAGGATGGCGTTAGTAGAGGGCATGGCTTGGTGCTGCCTGAGCGGAGAGGGCACCTCGGGGCAGATGGCCCACAAGCTGCTGTTGCTGTTGATGGCCTGTGACGGCAGCAGCAGGAGGTGACAGCAGCTAAGAGGGTGATGTCAGTATTGGGCATGGCTGAGAGCTACCTTGGGACGGATGGCCCACAAGGTCCAGGCAGCATGGTGGCAAGCAAACATGAGACCAAAGGCAGCCCTCTACTGGCAGGTCTTCCTGGGAAACTGCCAGCACGCGCAAGCTGCTGCTGCTGTTGATGGCCTGTGACAGCAGCAGCAGGCAACAGCAGCAAAGAGGATGATGTCAGTATCGAGCAGGGCTGAGAGCTACCTGAGTGAGAGCAGAATGGGACGGATGGCCCACAAGGTCCAAGCATGGTGGCAAGTTGAAAGAAAACATGAGACCCAAGGCAACCTTCTACTGGCAAGTCTTCCTGGGAAACTGCCAGCACATGCAAGCTGCTGCTGCTGTTGATGGCCTGCGAGAGCAGCATGTGACACCAGCAAACAGGATTATGTCAGTTGGGGGTGACTAAAAGCTGGCTGCTGCTGCAGTTGATCGCCTGGCAGCAGCAGGAGGTGACAACAGCACAAACGGAAGACAGGATGGCGGTAGTAGATAGCATGACAAAGAGCTGCCTGAGTGAGAGCACATTGTGAAGGATGGCCCACAAAAAGACAACCAGCATAAGGCAACATGAAAGCAGTGGATGAGACCAAAAGCCACAACACACCAGCTGCGCCCACCTGCACCAAGCTGTCCACTGCTGCTGCCCCAAGCTTCACAAAGGCCAGGTTGATGCCAGCCAGCACCTTGCTGCAGGCCAGTGCTGATGTCAGCACTGACGATGCTGCTGGAGACATAAAAAGCATCATACAGCACAACCGCGGCCGACAGAGGCGGCACCTCACAGCTTGACACTATGCAACAGTCGCTGTGTGGAACAAAACACCCACCTGCACCAGCAGCACAAATGCCGGATCGATGCAGGCCAGCACCTTTTTGCGGAGTCATGTTACAGCACCAACAAATTGAACCAGCACACCCAGCCGCACGCAGCCACAACACGATAAACCAAAACAGCAGCAACGCATCCACCCTAACACAGGCTGCAGACGACTCAAACAAAAAGCCAATCTGCGCCTACCTGCACCAAGCTGTCCACTGCTGCTGCCCCCAGCTTCACAAACGCCAGGTTGATGCCAGCCAGCACCTTGCTGCAGGCCAGTGCTGATGTCAGCGCTGAACCGCCGGCATCATCTAAACCCTGGCAGCCGGCCAGGTTGAGCTGACGCAGCGTGCGGTTTAGCCGCAGGCCCTGAGCCAGGGCTTGGGGGGCGCGGCGCCGCAGCTTGCATCTGCACAAGTAGAAAAGGACATCAGTTGACAGACTGTTCACATGCGTGGAACTAGCGCATGCTTGAGACACAAGGACACTAGCGCATGCTTGGAACTAGCGCAAGTTTAGAGCACAAGGAAAGGAAAACGACTCGCATGGACAGACTGATAAAAGCGCATGCATGCATGAATGAATGCGCTATGCGTAGTGTGTTATCGGCTTCGCACCTGCATGATGTTTGGAGAGGTGAGTGTGCATGACCACGAGAAAACCTCATGCGTCTCCACACCTCCTACCATGATTTAGCTAGCAACTAGCCACTCACCTGCACAGGTCCTGTTGGTAAGTATGCTATAGAGGTGGCCTATTTACTACTCTGTTTGCATATAGCTTTTGTGTGACCCATGCTAGTAGCATGATGCTACGCGTCTTTGCCACTGCTGGCAAGTGTCAGTCATTGGCGGTCAGTCACTAGCTCACCTGCACAGGTCCAGCTGCTGCAGCGTTGGTGTGTGCTCCAGCAGATGCATCAGCGCAACTGCACCCCGCTCGTCAACCACAACCTGCAGATGTCAACACGCGTGCAGCAGCAGCAGCATCAAGCGACAACTCAAAGAGTTAATGCCATCCTGATCGACCACACCCTGCATGCACAGCCACAGAGTCAGTTTGCGGCACAAGTTCAGATGTGCGTGTAAGTTCCAAGAATCAAGCACTGCAGCAGCAGGCCCAGAGGTGCGTTGATTTCACAGCGCGTGGTTTCGCAGCTCACCAATGGTGAGTCACCATACCAACCAGCCAGCTAAAGGGCTCTGCCAACAGAATCCACACACCTGAAGATGAGCTGCGAAACATGTTTCCCAGATCAACTTCAGATGTGTGGATCTTGTTGACAGAGCCCCTTAGCTGGCTGATTGGCTGGTGTGTCTAGCTGCAGCACAGTTGCTGATCAACCAGATTGCTGTGCTTTGACAGCTGTCTCTGATTGTTTGGCACCACACAACCGCTCTTACTCAGCAAGGTCAGCGAACAGCAACAGCAGTGGAAGAGCTTTCATACTTGCGCCTGCTGTCTGAAGAACGGCAGGCGAAAGTATGGAAGCTCCTCCCCTGCTGTCGCTGCCTTGCTGACCTTGCTAAGTAACAGGCGTCGCTCGACAACACAGCAAGAAGCAACGCAAGCAGAAGAACAGACAATGCTGTGCCACCTGCTGTAGCTGCAGCATGCGCAGGCTGCTGCACTCCACAGCAGCACAGCAGCTCTAGGACTGCAAAAGCATGTACTGTCGACAGTACAAAACACCCACAAAAACTTTGCACACCTGGTGCAGCTGCAACGTGCGCAGGCTGCCGCACTGCAGCAGCGCAGCAGCTGTAAGACGGCAAAAGCAGTTTGATGCACCCTACCAAAATGCACCCTACCAAACGATACCAAACACACGAAGTTTGCGCACCTGGTGTAGCTGCAGCGTGCGCAGGCTGCCGAACAGCAGCAGCGCAGCAGCTGTAAGACCACGAAAGCATTTTGATGCACCCCAACCACACACACACACACGCAAAACTTGCACACCTGGTGTAGGTGCAGCGTGCGTAGGCTGCCGCACTGCAGCAGCGCAGCAGCTGTAGGACGACAAAAGCAGTACAAGGCATACACAAACTTTGCACACCTGGTGCAGCTGCAGCGTGCGCAGGCTGCCGCACTGCAGCAGCGCAGCAGCTGCAGGACTGCCACGCAGGTTGATGCAACCTAAACCATACCAAACACACAAGGACAAAATGTTACACACTTGGGGCAGCTGCAGCGTGCGCATGCTGGCAAGTTGCAGCAGCGCAGCAGCTGTAGAACGGCAAACATATGTACTCTCAACAACACCAGACACACACACAAACACACTTGCACACCAGGTGTAGTTGCAGCGTGCGCAGGCTGCCGCACTGCAGCAGCGCAGCAGCTGCAGAGCTGCAGAAGCATGTACCTTCAACACTACCAAACAGCACACACGAGGCTTCAGGATTTTGCACACCTGGTGTAGCTGCAGCGTGCGCAGGCTGCCGCACTGCAGCAGCGCAGCAGCTGTAGGAACGCATCATTTTGGTCTACCATCACCATCAGCAAAGACACACGCAAAAATGCTGCGCACCTGGTGTAGCTGCAGCGTGCGCAGGCTGCCGCACTGCAGCAGCGCAGCAGCTGTAGGACTCCCAAGCATGGCTGTCTTGGTAGCACAGCAGTGCTCTGAATCCAGCTCTGAAACTTGCTTCACCTGTGTACCCTAAACCACACCAAACAAACACAGGCGTGAAAGTCTTGCACACCTGGTGTAGCTGCAGCGTGCGCAGGCTGTGCACTCCACAGCAGAGCAGCAGCAGTAGGACAGCAAAAGCAGTACACGGCAACACAAACTTTGCACGCCTGTTGTAGCTGCAGCGCGCGCAGGCTGCCGCACTGCAGCAGCGCAGCAGCAGTAGGACTGCAAAGCATGTACCTTCAACAGTACAAAACACCCTCAAAATGTGCACACCTGGTGTAGCTGCAGCGTGCGCAGCCTGTCACACTGCAGCAGCGCAGGAGCTGTGGGGCTGTAAAAGCATGCCCTTCAACATTACAAAACAGTACAGTACAAAACAGTACAAATCTACATGAAATGTGCATACCTGGTGTAGCTGCAGCGTGCGCAGGCTGCCGCACTGCAGCAGCGCAGCAGCGAGCTTCGTTGCGTCCCTGCCGCGTACTGACGCGTTGACCAGCCGCACTGACGACGTGTTGGGGATGCTGCCCATGACCTCAGATAGCAGCTGCAAGAGGAAGCAAGGTGACAAGCAGCAGTACAAACAGGCAACAGCAGGGGAGCAGGCAGCCGCACAGATGATATGAGGAACGCTGCAATCACCAAAAATGAGCAGTCGCAAGCGTGAAAGGTTACAGATGCAGAGCGGAGGTGCAACCAAGCCGAAAATGAAAACAATGCGTTGACCAGTCGCACTGACGACGTGTTGGGGATGCTGCCCATCACCTCCGATAGTAGCTGCAGGAAGAAGCAATGCAGACAGCAGCAGAGGATCAGGCAGCTGCATAGCTGGTACGAGAGATGCTGCGATGACCAAAAGAGAGCAGCCGCAAGCGTTAAAGATGCAGAGCAGAGGAGCAGCCAAACGAGAGTCAAACACAGCACATTCACTAGATGTACTGATGACGTGCTGGGGATGCTTCCCATGACCTCAGACCGCAGCTGCAACAAGCAAAAAAACACACCAGCGAATGTTACATAAGCCGCACTGATGACGTGCTGGGGTATAGCGCTTATGTTTGAAGCTCTAACCCTGAATCGGGGTGCATGCTCATCTTTCGAACCATCAGATCTGGTGTGATCCCCAACACCAACTTCGCGACGCCTGGCCCGCCATAGCGCCCCAGCACTGCACGTGACAGCGCCACCCTTTAGGCTAACTTTTGAGGGTTCAAACTCCAACCCTGAAACCCTACACTAGAGGTGCATCCTCACCTTCCCAACCATCACATCTGGTGTGATCACTAACACCAACTCCGCGACCCCTGGGCCCCCATAGTGCCCCAGCACTGCACGAGACAGTGCCACCCTGTAGGCCTGAGGTTTAGGTTGCAGTTCCAACTCTAAACCCTGAACTAGAGGTGTACCTTCACCTTTCCAACCATCACATCTGGCGTGATCTCCAGCACCAGTTCTGCGACCCCTGGCCCCCCATAGCGCCCCAGCACTGCACGCGACAGCGCCACCTTCTAGGCTTGACGTATAGCGCTTATGGTTGAAGCTCCAACCCTAAACCACAGGTGCATCCTCACCTTTCCAACCATCACATCTGGCGTGATTTCTAACACCAGCTCTGCGACCCCTGGCCCCCCATAGCGCCCCAGCACTGCCCGCGACAGCGCCACCAGCTGCCCTCACCTTCAAACATGCTGCCTAGTAGGGGTGTGAGTAAATGGGTGGTCTACACTGAGAATGATACGCACTCTACTTTCTGCCACCCTAGAGGGTGAGGCGCGGGGCCGATGCCGATACGTATGGCTTACAAGCAATAATGAGTACTACCCTCACCTTCCCAACCATCACATCTGGTGTGATCTCGAGCATCAGTTCTGCGACCCCTGGGCCCCCATAGCGCCCCAGCACTGCACGCGACAGCGCCACCCACTAGGCTTAGGGTTTACGGTCTGAATTCAAACCCTGAAACCTTATACTAGCGCTGCATCCTCACCTTCCCAACCATCACATCTGGTGTGATCTCCAGCACTAGCTCTGCGACCCCTGGCCCGCCATAGCGCCCAAGCACTGCACGTGACAGCGCCACCAGCTGACCTGGCGACAGAAGGCCGCCATTGGTAGGAGTGAGGTACTCTGGTACCATGCTGGCAGCCTGCATGCAGACACCACCAACAAACAAATAGCAAGGATATGAGTGCTGCTGATCCTAAGCATGTGATAAGCACTTGTAGCCATTTGAGCCCCGCAAAAGATGGGTTGTTATGGAATTTTTTTCATGAAAATCGGGTGTGCCACTGCCACCTAGCACTGCACGCGACAGCGCCACCAGCTGCCCTGGCGACAGAAGGCCGCCATTGGTTGGAGTGAGGTACTCTGGTACCATGCTGGCAGCCTGCATGCAAATACCAACAACAAAACAACAGCAAGAGTGTGAGTGCCAGTCCTAGGCACGTGATAAGCACTTGCAGCCATTTGAGCCCCGCAAAAGATGGGTTCTTATGAATATAAATCGGGTCTGCCACTGCCATCTAGCACTGCACGCGACAGCGCCACCAGCTGCCCTGGCGACAGAAGGCCGCCATTGGTTGGAGTGAGGTACTCTGGTACCATGCTGGCAGCCTGCATGCAAATACCAACAACAAAACAACAGCAAGAGTGTGAGTGCCAGTCCTAGGCACGTGATAAGCACTTGCAGCCATTTGAGCCCCGCAAAAGATGGGTTCTTATGAATATAAATCGGGTCTGCCACTGCCATCTAGCACTGCACGCGACAGCGCCACCAGCTGCCCTGGCGACAGAAGGCCGCCATTGGTAGGGGTGAGGTACTCTGGTACCATATTGGCAGCCTGCATGCAATTAGCAAAAAACAACAGCAAGAGTGTGAGTGCAGTCCTGTGATGAGCACGTGTGGCCGCTTCAGGTCCACAGCAAATGGGCTGCTATCATATGAGGGGCATTGTGCCAGCAACCTGCAGGCATGACGATCCACCATAACTGCATGCACCATAACAACCTGCCAAAACAACCGCCGAAACAACCGCACGCCGTACTCACCAGTTCGCTGTCATTGTCAGGTGCATCTTCTGCACTGCTGATATGCACTGCTCAAGCCAGCAGCGCCAGCACCGCCACCAGTGCCCCGCACACAACAACCAACTGGCCAAATCGACCGGCAAAATGCAAACCCGGCAAAAACACCTTACAAGCCTGCAGCGCCAGCACCGCACCAGTGCCCCGCGGACAGTACCAAACTGGCCGAGACCACCGGCACAAAACAACCAGCCAAAATAACCGCTCACCATACTCACCAGTTCGCTGTCGTTGTCAGGTGCATCTTCCGCACTGCTGATATGCACCACACTGCCCAAGCCAGCAGCACCAGCACCGCCACCAGTGCCCCGCAGCACTCTGTTCAAGTTGTCGCGCAGCACAGGAAGGCTGAGCCTGCAGGAGCCTTTGACTTGCAGCATTGACAGCAGGTGGTGGCCGGGGCCTGCGCCAGCTGCTGCTGCTGCTGAGCGGAACAGAAGCGTCTTGTCCCATAGGTTAATGAGGTGCGCTGCCAGCGCCTGCAATGCACAGGTAGGGACGCAGCAGGTGGGGTAAGCAGCCGGTTACGGCTGCAAGAGGAGAATGTTGCCTCAGGACCTCTCCGCACACAACATCGCCGCACACCGTTGCCGCCCACAGCTGATGAACTGACCCAAACTGGCAAGCACAATTGCTTTGCAACCAAATCTGCCCTCACCTGCAGCATGATGGGTCCGCTGATGACCACCGCTGGCCCTCCGTTGCCGATGTTTCTGTAGACGATGACGCCTAGCAGCAATCTCTCCACAAATAACATGACTACACATAGCATAAGAAGCCACCCTGCCCTCACCTGCAGCAGGATGGGCCCGCTGACGACCACTGCGGCCACTTCAAGCAGCAGCAGCAGGAAAGCAGCACCAGCACACCTGTCCGCACATGACGTAATCAAAACACAGCAAGGAGCTAAGCTGCCCTCACCTGCAGCAGGATGGGCCCGCTGATGACCACTGCTGGCCCCCCGTTGCCGATGTTTCTGTAAAAGATGACGCCTATCAGCACCAGCTCGGTACACACAACATAACCGCATACAGAAAAGAAGCTGAGCTGTCCTCACCTGCAGCAGGATGGGCCCGCTGATGACCACTCCTCCGTTGCCATTGTTTCTGTAGAAGATGACGCCTAGCTGCACCAGCTCGGCCTCGCGTGCACATCAACAAGCCTGCTGCGCATCCGCTTCAACCACGCGGACTTCTCTTCAATTGACACCACGCCGGGACCAACATAACACCGCCAGTACAGCATGCGGCCAATCTTGGCGGCAGCAGCAGCAAGAAGCAGCACACCTCTCCGCACACAGAAAGAAAAGGAAGCCGAAGGAACCCAAAACCGGCCTCACCTGCAGCAGGATGGGCCCCCTGATGACCACTGCTGGCCCCCCGTTCCCAATGTCGCTGCAGAAGATGACGCCTATCAGCACCAGCTCAGTACATACACGACATAACCACACACATAACAGAAGCCAAGTTGGCCTCACCTGCAGCAGGATGGGCCCGCTGATGACCACTGCTGGCCCTCCGCTGCCGATGTTTCTGTAAGAGATGACCCCTATCAGCACCAGCTCGGGTGCCGACTGCAGCCAGCCCTGCAGCACCAGCCGGCTGAATTTGAAGTTCTCTGCAGAATGCAAAGACACAAGTACAAGCAGCAGTAAAGCAGATGATCAGGAATACATCAGGGTGACAGAAAGCGCAGCCAGCCCTGCAGCACCAGCCGGCTGAACTTGAAGTTCTCTGCACAGCAGCACAGCACATTGAAAGGCAATTTGATTGTGCAGCTGGCTATTGCAGGAAATGACGCCTAGCAGCACCAGCTCAGGTGCCGACTGCAGCCAGCCCTGCATTACCAGCCGGCTGAACTTGGAGTTCTCTGCAAAGTGCAAAGACACAAGTATAAGCAGCAGGAACGCAGATGATCAACACAAGGTAAGTTGATAGATGGAGTCAGCCAGCCCTGGAGTCAGCCAGCCCTGCAGCTAGCCGGCTGAACTTGAAGTTCTCTGCAAAATCAAAGCGAGGAGACAAAGTAACAGCAGCAGGACAGCATAAAATGAAAAAACAGAGAAGGGTGCCGACTGCAGCCAGCCCTGCAGCACCAGCCGGCTGAACTTGGAGTTCTCTGCACAGCAGCGCAGCAATTTGACGGCAATTTGATTATGCGACTGGCTACAACTACTGTGGAGTAGAGTTGAGACTGCTGTTGGCGTGAGTCAGTGTATCATTACAGGAAGCAAGCAGGTGGAGGCAAGCAACAGCAAGAGTCACAAGCACATGCGCAGCACCGCACAACACAGTGACTTTGGCCATACAGAAGATGGTATGGCCGTCACTGAACTTTGCGCATACAGTAGCTGACAAACACCCTTCCCTTTCTTTGCGCAGCGCACCTGTATACACGAGGTCTGTGTACTTGAAGATGCCCTTGCTGGGCGCCACCGTTATAACGAACGCAGCCAGGTCCAGGATGAGCAGGCTGAACAGCAGCGCAGTGACCAGGTAGCACACCACGCAGTACGCCACAAATATCAACCCTGTGCAGCAGCAATCAAATGCTTGTTGTCAACATATGAATGCAATAGAAAAGCGCAGCTTGTCAAGTACAATACACAGCCACAGATCAAAGCAGTACGCCACAAAGATCAACCCTGCATATAGCAGCAAGCAGCAAGCAAAAGCTTGCTGTTATAACAAGTGCAGCCAGGTCAAGGATGAGCAGGCTGAACAGCAGCGCGGTGACCAGGTAGCACACCACGCAATACGCCACAAAGATCAACCCTGAGCAACAGCAAGCCAAAGCATGAAAGCAAGAAGTTGGTGCTGTAGGAGAGGGCAGCTTGTCAAGCATATATTTGGGCAGGGACACCACGCAGTCAGCCAATATCGAACCTGCACAGCAGCAAGCAGCAAGCAAAAGCTTGCTGTTTCAACAAGTGCAGCCAGGTCCAGGATGAGCAGGCTGAACAGCAGCGCAGTGACCAGGTAGCGCACCACGCAGTACGCCACAAAGATCAGCCCTGCATAGCAGCAAGCAACACCGTGTCAGTAATTGACAAGGTAGCACACCACGCGGCAGGCGACAAAGATCAACCCTGCACAGCAGCAAGCAGCAAGAACAAAGCTGGTCAACATGGGGGGTGCCGCAGGAATAGGCAGCTATTCAGGCATAAGAGATACTACGCAGTACGCCACAAAGATCAACCCTGCGCAGCAGCAAGCGAAATCTTGTTGTCACTCTGTGGATGGCGTAGGGTGCCGTAGAAACAGGCAGCGTACGAAGCATGATACACAGCCAGAGACACCACGCAGTACGCCACAAAGATCAGCCCTGCGCAGCAGCAAGCAAACGCTTGTTGTCAACATGTGGGTGTCGTAGGGCGCCATAGGAAGGGGCAGCTTGTCAAGCATAATACCATGCAGTACGCCACAAAGATCAACCCTGCACAGCAGCAAGCAAAAGCTTGTCAGCATGAGGGTGCCGCAGGAATATGCAGCCTTTCAAGCATATGGGATACCACGCAGCACGCCACAAAGATCAACCCTGCGTACAGCAGCAAGCAGCAAGTCAACGTGTGCTAACGTAAGAACGCCCTAGGAAAGAGCAGCATGCAAAGCATAATACACAACCAGGCATACGGTACTAGAAAGGAACACAGGGCACCAGAAACAACCAAAAACCTGGTGCTACTAGGTCCTATGTGCCCTCCCCAACTGCATTGCTGTTGCTGTGCTGTTGTTGCTGTGCTGCTGTTGCTTGGTGTGTAGAAGTTCATGATGGCCACAAGCCCAGCCGAGCTAAGCCGCATCTGCTGCTGCCACTACTGCCACCTGCTGTATATGTTGCTGTGTTGCTGATTCTGTGCGCAGAAGTTCAGGACGGCCGCAAGCCCATCCCAGTTGAACAGCACCTGCTGCCACCTGCCACATGTTTGCTTAAGATCCTTTGTGCGCAGAAGTTGAGTCCGGCCGCAAGCAGAGCTACGCAGCATCTACTGCTGCTGCCACCGCTGCCACCTGCCATCTGAAGCACCCACCTGAAGCTGCAATCAGCACATAGGCGATAAACCCAATGCTGATCACAAACAGCCCCAGAATGCCCTGGGGTATAGGTGTCAGGCTCTCAAAGGGGTTTAGCGTGAGGATAAAACCGCACGCCTGGCTAGCTGCCTGCAGCCAGCCCTGCCGTATGATGAGCAGCAGAGACATGAACACGTGCGGGCCTACTGTGAAGCCTGTGGCGATTCCTGCAAACACCAGGTACTGCTGACTGTACAGTTCCTGCAAGCAGACTCAAACAGATGTAACAGATGGTTGCAGCACAGCAGACAGAGGTGCAAGATGGTGAGTGGGCGAGTGCCCCAGTTGCGGAGACTAAAATGAGTGATAGACAGGTACCATCATAGCAGGGCAAGTGCATATTTCACTTGCAGGCACGCTCCACTTGCATGTACAACCAGCTTTCTCACGCTGTGTCGCTACTGCTCAACCGCACTTGCAGACTGCTGTGGCATACCGCTAGAAGTGCACAAGCACGCTGCGCTTGTTGAAAGCGCTACCCAAGCCAAGCCCGCACCACTGCCATTGCAGGTTGAACCCAGTGCAGCTCTGCGTTACTCCTGCTGCTGCTGCTGCTGCTGCTGCTGCTGCTGCACACCTTCATGAGCAGTGCATCTGCCACGATGGCCCAGTAGAATATCAGCAGCCGCAGCAGGTCCACACAGTAGACCCGCGGCCCAGACTGACTGGTGGCCCTGGCTGCCTGCAGGACACGTGCACATGAGGCACGATGCACACAGCGTTACAGAGATGTCAGCACAAGCCAAATCATGGGTAGATGGTGCCCCCATGCATGCAGAACATGCAGCAGCTGCTCGGACGACGTTTCTACCAGCCTGGAGCAGTTCTGATGTTCCTGTAGTAGCTGCAATAAATCCGCAAGCCAGCAGCATGCAACATGCTGTCCAGCAAGAGCACACAGGACATGGTGTATAGCAGCTATCTCTGTTTGAAACCCTTACCGCAACAGCCCAGTCCTCTTCGGATTTGTTTGAACCTGCTTCTGCATCTGACCCTGCCAGCAGGCCCTGCTCAACATCTCCTTCATGCACAGCTGCATCACCCTGGCCTGCTGCTGCTCCTGTGTCTGAGTGGATCTCGTCGCTCTCAAGCAACGGAACATGGAGTTCATCGGTATCCTCCTGCAGTGGAATCATGTGCGCTAGGCTAAGCTCGGAAGCATGCAAGGAATGCATGTTCAGGCCAGGAGCAGTGCAGTTCACGGAAGTACCTGCAGCCCTAGCGGGCTAGCCGCTCCAAACTGTGGTGCAGAGCTCATGCGTGTCAAACCAGTGATCAGCAGCACATCTGAAAGAGCCAAGTCTGTTGAGCAGGTCACGGGATTGTCCTCAAGCCCTTGGCCTTCGAGTGCGCATGCTTCCAGAGGGAATTCGTGAACAAAGACGATCCAATCCACTGAAACTGTTGTGCCGTGCTGTTGCTGCGAGGGTAGAGCTCGTTGTCAGCACTTGTAACAGTTCTTGTGACAGGGGTGACTCTGCAGCAGCAGCAGTGCACATATGAGCGCGCACGACCTGAACGTCTTCGCCTTTCCAGCTACTGCACCAACAGTTTGTGCTTGCTTTGAAGAAAACCAGCAAAAAGTAAGCTTGTCCTTGCTACTCCCCAGGCAGTGCTGCTGATGATGATGATTCCACTTTCTGGCCGCTATACATCAGCAGCAATGCACTAATTGATTGTCTTTTTTTTGTCTTGCAGTGGCTGCCGAGAGGAGCTACATCATGATCAAGGTAAGCAGCTGGCAAGGACGTAGTGAATGCTGCTGCAGAAGCCTCTAGCTTGGCGGTGCAGCTCACACGTCGCTGTTGGCGCGTCGTTTCGCATATATTCTGGTGTAATCAGGCAATATGGAATGCAGCAGCATGTCCTATGCTCCTTTGTCTGGTGGGCGGGTCGGTTGAAGCACCCAGGCGTCTGATTCCCTCAGCTGCTCCGTCTGCGCTCATTGCACTCAGGTCAGCTTCTCCAACAGCTAAGGTTACATATCACTGCCTGTTTGTGTTGCAGCCTGACGGCGTGCAGCGTGGCCTGGTTGGCGAGGTCATCAAGCGCTTCGAGCAGCGTGGCTACAAGCTGGTTGGCCTGAAGATGCTCAACGTTGAGCGCTCTCTGGCAGAGAAGCACTACGCTGATCTGTCTGAGAAGCCTTTCTTCGGCGCCCTGGTTGACTACATCTGCAGTGGCCCAGTGGTGGCCATGGTGGGTTCCTGCTGGATTCCGCAGTTCAAAATGGATTCCTGCTTCAGCAGCAGAAGCAGCAGCAGGAGTTGCCGCGCTCATTAGATGCTGGCCATCTGTTCAGGGGAATCATACTGGGTATAGTTGGTGCACGGCCTGGCACAGCAGCACATGAAGCCTGCAGCACACCGGACGCATGTAGGTGCATATGTGGCAGTACAGCTGGGCCTGCACTGCAGTGATCAGCTGCACCCCTGGTGACTGAGTTACTGGTAGCTAGTTTGCGCATTTGTAGCTCTTAATGCGCTGTTGTCGCAGCAGCAGCAGCAGCAGCAGCAGCACAACATTGGTGATTGCACTTTTACCCAGTTGTCTGCAGTTGTTTTTGGTCACACCACAGCGCTCCCAGCTTGTACTCCCCATTCGCACCTGGCTCACAGCCTTGCCGCGTCGTGTTACATGCTTGGTCTGTCGCCAGGTCTGGGAGGGCAAGAACATTGTCCTGACTGGCCGCAAGATGATCGGTGCCACCAACCCACAGGCCAGCGAGCCAGGCACCATCCGTGGCGACTACGCCATTGAGGTGCGTGTACAGTGCAGCACAGCTGTGTACGAGGATCAGAGATACATTGATTGTTTAGTGCATGTGTTTGTGGTTGCTTGGTTTGTGAAAGTGCTGGTTGCACCACCTGGCAGCGGGATGGTGTCGTGGTGCTGTGTGCCATGCAGCTACTGCCATGTTCATGGAGAAGCACGCGTGCTGCACAGGGTTGAGCAACTCTGATTTGCGATTCAGCCTCCTGCTGATACAGTGGCGTCTCTGTGTCAACTTGCTGCAGGTGGGACGCAACGTGATCCACGGCAGCGACAGCGTGGAGAACGCAAACAAGGAGATTGCCCTGTGGTTCGGCGGTGAGTGGCACTGTTTTTATCTTGTGCCGCGCTGCTACGGTAGCTGCATATCAGCGTGGCAAGCCCAGTCCTGCAAGCACAGTGTTGCCTGACAGCATGCTTCACTAGTGCGTCGTTATCCTTGCACCTGCCCTGCCCTCATCTCGCTGCGCACCTTTAATTTCTTGCATGCGTGCTTTGTTGCTGCAGAGAACCTGGCTGACTGGACCCCCGCAGCCAAGCCCTGGATCTACGAGTAAATGCTCGGCTCCAGTCGCTGCAGCATGATGTTTGTTCGGAGCAGCAGCACACCTTCCTGCGGAGGGCGCACCAGGTCAGCAGCAGCTGGAGCAGTAGCAACCCCTGCTTGCAGCCCGCATGGAAGTGGCTGACTACACTGCTGTTCATGGGCATAGCAATACGCCATTGACAGCGGCGTTCTGCAAGCAGTGGCAGCTGCCTATGCAACTAGGCCTGCAGGGGGTGTTCATGCTGCTGGATGGTAGATCCTCTATGTAACTGCCGCTGGTTGTTCTTTGGCGCTCGCTACGTCTGAGTTCTCGGCAGCAGGACTGGTGGTCTCGGTTCTTACACGGACTCGTGTGCAACTGCCCCGGCAACTTGGTCAGCCAGGGTTGAAGGGGTTTGAAATTGTCACGACAGATGCAATGTACAGCATGCCATTCACCGAAAGTAACCTGCAACACTTCTTTTCACAACTAGTTTGATATAAGTGTCAGTTCACTTTGGTTTGAAGCGACGCAAAGCTCGCATCGCTTCTAGCCTGGCAGCAGGTCAAGTGGACTTTTGCACGAGCGACCAGCGAACAACAGAACAACGGAACAAAAGTGCAAGTAAGTGCCTTCAGCCAGCAGCCCCACGCAAGGGCACATGCATCTCTCAGCGTATGGCGCGGTGTGTGCCCGCTCTACGAGTCTGAGCACAGTGCGCACGCGCACGAGGCATTTATAAATCATTTACTGTAAAGAAAGACCTTTTTGCAGCTTCACGCTGTTATGAGCTGTGATGTGCGATCTGCCATGTAGGACAGCAACAGTACTGCTGTGCTGCATGGCAGACACAAGCTTGTGAAACATGCTACGCTTCTAAACCTCCGACCACGGTTTTAGTAGCTATTCCTACTCTATATGCATTCTGTGTTGGTTGCAGGTCGCGATAGGCCTGTTTTTGACTACATCATCTGCACCTGCTTGGAAGCAGCAGCTACTGACACTGGTTCTTCCAGAGCATCCCCACCCCTTAGAACCAGCAGTACCTTCGGACACTCTATACAAGCAGCATGGACGGCTGCAGCCTGCCAGACTTCCTGCCAGGGAGCACCAACGGTGATGGCAGGCGTCGCTACGCACTGCAGGAGATGCTCTGCATGCGCACCACGTTCGTGGACAAGCCCAGTGACATGCAGGACTATGCCAAGGATGGACGTCTGATGCAGTGCAGTCTGCTGGCCTCCAGCTCCAATGCCTTCAACTGGGAGCAGTTGGCAGGGTCTCTGCAGGTGGGTGTCCTGCAGGAGCATGGTGGAGGTCAGCATCGGATGCACTGAGTGCGGCCTGCCAATGTTTTGAACATGCCTTGCATATGATATGCCAAGGTTACAAAGTGTGACTTTTCGCTGCCCAGAATGTACATCAAGCAAGGTGTGCTGGGTGCAGTGGTGTGCAGGCTGTCCTGCAAAGGTTTGACACAAGGACACTGCATGGCAGGCATCACATGTGGCCAGACCTGCCATCAAAGCCCTGCACAATACGTTGTATACATATTGCACAACAGCCTTCATACTTTAAACTACAAAAACCACACCATATGGTGTATGCATGCCGACAGCATTCACCTGCTCTGCTTCCTGCAGGATGCTATGTCATCCAGCACCCCAAGCACAGACGAACCCTCCTCACCAACCCGCTACAGCCCAACTGGCAACAGCAGCAACAGCCCAACCTGGAGCAGCCCAAGCAAGCGCAGCCCAGACAAGAGGTCCTGCCTGCAGCGCAGCAGCAGTGCGTACCATGGAAATGATGCCTCTCCAGCAGCACCCAGCTCTCCTTCCTGCAAGATCCTCAGCCCGAGCAAGCTGTTTTCCCGCGCCCTGCCCTTCCCAGTTAACACCACAACCAGTACCGGCAACCGCATCAGTGATGGCGCCAACGACAGCAGCACAAGCGCAGACAATGACTCCACACCTGCACAGCCGCTGCGCAGCATGCTGGCAGCGTCCATTGCAGCAAGCAAGCAGCAGAAGCAGCAGCAGCAGCAGCAGCGCGCCGCCTCCCTCCCCTCCTCTCCTCAAGCCAGCCCCTCTCCCTCATCCTACATGCGTGGGACCTTTGCGCCTTCTCCAACCACCAGCCCTGCAAGAGGAACAACAGGAGCGCTGCCAAGCTTCGTTCCTGCTAGCCCTGCAAGGGCAGAGCCGCTGCCCGCTGACTTGCAGGACAACATCCTGCACCTGGTCTCCTTGCTGAGCTCCACAGACACCAGCACCTCTGCGCTTACAGCACAGCAGCTGGCAGTTCTGGCGTTCACAAGTGCAGCCAACCCAGGCCCCATCATCGCTGCAGGTGCTGTTGAGCCGCTGGCCAAGATGCTGCGTGGTGCAGCAAGCGATGAGCAGCAGGAGGGCGCAGCAGCAGCGCTGTGGGGCCTCGCAAGGGGCAGCTCTGCACACCAGGCCATCATCATTGACAGCAATGCTGTCCTAAGGTACGCATGCTTGCAGGAACAGCCAATTCATGCGGTGGTTGCATGCACAGCATGATGCATGTATGTCTAGTGCTAGGCAGCAGCACGCAGGCACTCCCGTCTCTGTATACTGCAGACATGTTCACGATGGCACAGCAATCACTGGCGTGCAAGCTACTCAATGTGGTAGCATCGTGTGTGGTGGGAGGTCATACATTCGTCAAATTGTTTCTGCTGCTGCTGCACTGCTGCTACCGGCGTTCAGGCTCACTCGCATGCTGGGCTCCAAGTCAAGCACACTGGTCTACACAGCACTGAATGCCCTGAAGGAGCTTGCGGGCCCACCAGGTGCCAATCAGCAGCGCCAGCAGGTGTTTGCAGACGCTGGCGCCGTGCAGATGCTGTGCACGTGCCTCAAGGTTCAAGCAGAGCATGGTTCTATCAAGACACAGCAGGTGGGCGGCGTTCCTGGTTGCAACATGTTTAACAGCCACAAGAGATTCCATTTCCTGCAAGCTGTTGACATAGTTGAAGGCGTGGCCCTAGGTTTGAAACCTAGACTGTTAGCAAGGCGCTGCCGCGTGATAACATGGTTTATTGTCTCGCCCTGCCAGGGCCAACCGCTTTGGCCTGGAGCAGCCAGCAGGTGCCTGCCATGTTATAATGCAGGACACCCGTTTTTCGCTTGTAACTTGCAATGATTGTGGCTTGCAAGCTGCAGTACTGCATCAGCACCTAGGTTAAATACATGTGGGTCTTCTGCATCTCTCTGCAGGTGGCGGCTGAGGTGCTGCTTGCCCTGGCAGTTGGCAACTACGAGAACCAGGTGCGCAGTAGACAGCACCTGGCATTTTTGCTTGTATTGGGAGGCCTCTGCTGACTCTGAGTATGGTGTACATTCAGGAGGGTTGGGTAGCAAGGGCAGCAAACAGCAGCGTTTATGTTTTATGTATGCATAGACTGCCCATTCATTACACTTGCATACAGCTGTCAAGCCAGCCAGCCAGCATCTGCTGTGCAGCACCATTGATTTGTGTCTCCCGCCTCTTACTTGCATCACCATAATGCAGGCCATCATCATCAAGCAGCGCACAGTGGAGGCAGTCTTGGAGATGCTGGACGCACAGGACTATCCAGCTGGAGCACCACAGGCGGTGGCTGTGTACCTGCTACTCGAGCTGGTTGCTGGCCACCACGCAGGCAACACAGCAGCTGTGTTTGCAGCAGGTACTTGTGCCTAGCTTGATTGATCGCCAGTTTGGTAGACTGCAGTCAGCGTGCGGCTTGTCAACTGCAGCAGCGGAGTGTTGGGATGGGACCATGCCATGTGCTACAGACGGTGTATGTGGGGCGCCTGTAGCCTTGTCTGTATCATGCCCCGGGCTCTGGCTTGTGCAGGCGCACAGTGTGGCTCTTGTTGATTGTGGCAACCTGCTGCATGCACATGTCGAACAGCAGAAAGTCGCTCCATCCACATCAGCTGTGGACGTGTCTACAGTCCTTGTAATACCATCACCTGACCTGTACTGCTGCTGTTGCTGCTTTCTCTTCATCGTGCAGGAGCCCTGCCAAGGCTCGAGGCCCTGCTGCGCTCACAAGATGGCTTTGACAGGTACAAGGAGGAAGGCAATGCAGTGTTGAAGGTGATTGGCAAGCTGCATGCATGGCAGAAGCAGCAGAAGCAGGCAGCAATGAGTGCAATGATGACCAAGGAGGCAGCACTGCTGCAGCAGTTGGGGCGTGCAGGCAGCGTCCCTCTGCCAGGGTACAGACCGTCCTCATCTGGATCAGTTGGCACGGATGTCTGGGAGGGGCGTCGTACTGCAAGCAGCAACAGCATGCACTGAGCGGCTGTGTGCTGGCTGTCGCACCCTTCATGATGATACCTACTTGATGATACAAAGAAAAGCAGCGACGCCGCTGCTCTGCTAGCATGCTGGCCAGTTCATGTGACCCAATAGGCTTGTCAGCAGCACAGGTATGTGTTGCGGCGGTGCACACATTGCTGTGAGGAGAGTGCGTTCAGCTCGACGCAGGGGCAACTGTATAATGGTGAGGTGGAGGGCCGGCACCGTTCTGTGCCAGATTGCAGTAACTATCCTATATATACTATGTGGTCACCATGGTGGCGGTGGATGGTGATCTTTGTTTTTTTGTGATTTATTGGCACGACTGTTGGCGGTGCACCTTGGAAGGGCGGTTGGGGGTGCACCTGGAAAAGCATTGCTTTGGTGTTTGATTGAGGTGCTGTTGTGTGTTGCCAGGTTTACGTCAGTGAGTGCCTTGATCTGCTTTTTAGTTTCACGCCACGATCACTTTGTATACATGCATACGTAAGCAGGGAAAATCTCTTGGTTGCTACTTGCCCGTACCGTGACAGAATTGGCTGCTGTCGAGGGGCAGGATATATGTATCTGCCGTCTACTAATATTCATGCATCTGTCGTTGGCTTCTAAAGGTTGAGACAAAAGTAAACGCAATACCGTTTTTGCCGTCAAAGTCTCAGTGTTTCTTCAAAGAGCTCGGTGTTTTGTATCGATAATACATATGTCAGGGCAATTTGTGCTAGCCGTTCCAATGGCATAGTGGTAGCGT
>CADDIJ020001081.1:0-10817 GCA_902809745.2 Tetradesmus lagerheimii | reverse complement strand
CACCTGCAACAGGAAGCAGGCAGCCCACATGACATGCCAGATGGTTAGCGAATGTTCATGCATGATGGCGGGCAGGCAACTTCTGGCCATGGGCCTGGCTGACAGCTGCAGGTGTCACTGCTGCGCATACCGTACCTGTGAGTTCCTGGTGCTCCGTGGCATCTGATTGTGTGTTCGCAGGTTGGCATTTTTCAGGTCCATGCTTTCTGTACCATGATGTATAGCTGCAGTCGTCCCATTTGCGGCAGACGGTGCATTGCCTCTCCATCTTGTCAGGTTTGAGCGTTGATGGGCGCTTAAGCGCGTCCCGAAAAGCATTATGGCGAATATCTTTGGTTTTAGGCATGTATTACTTCATCCAGGCAATTACTCAGCGGAGGTGGCCGTGAATGACACTGCACGCCTTGCAGACCAAACTGCTATCAGTGACACTTGGAATAGCCTTACAGTTATGACGTTGTACTGACCCGATCGAGGAAACAGCCAATGCGTTGTCGGATCGCTTGCACTGATGGTTACATGACACAGCAACTCCCGTGCTAGCGCTTATAAGCACTGTCGCGCAAGACGCCACAAAAAGAACGCTGGTTAACTTGTTGAAGCATTGGCTATACCAGCTGTGCAGATCAAACAGAGAGTCCGCATGGTCTGACAAACCCTGCAGCAGGTCCAGCAGACGTTGGCTTCCTTTAAGACAGCAAATACATGCGGCGGACATGTGTTAACACAGATATGAAACGTTGTAAGTGGCTTTCAGGCCATACAAACCAAGTCAACGTTCCAGCAGCAGCACATGTCCAAGTCACAAGCAGACTGGACATGCAACTGGACAGCATACTCGCCAACTGGACACGGTTTGCAACAACTGGACATGCCTGGACATGCAGCTGGACATCTCGGTGACCATAGTGCGGTGCGCACCGGTCAGCCCGAACTTCGTGCTTGCTTCATGCTCAGACCGTAGTATGGTGAGTTGCGCAGGCCTCCCGGATTTTGTGGCCGTCACACGAAGTCTAGGGCAGCTACCAGATCATCAACCTGTGCAGCAAGCAGCACAGCCAGCTGTCCACCTGGCCGGTCAACTGCTGCCTGCACGTCAGGCTGCTGTTGACTGCGGTTACGCGTCGGACGTGGAGCTGATAAAGCAGCAACCTGTGCAGCGACCAGAGAACACAACCAAGTGACAAGGATCGCAGCATAACATGCAGTTCAAAGCACAATGCAGCAGAAGTTACAATGTTCACGCATCATGCATGCAGGTGTGAGTCCACTTTCAAAGCAGTAAGTTACTCATCATCATCATCATCATCATCATCATCATCATCAGCAGCAGCAGCAGTAAGTTACTGTCACATTGGTGCTGCATCGCTAGCGACGTGCGCTGCGAAGCCCAGCAGCCATCAGCAGGCAGTGTCCGGCGCTGCTGGCAGCCGTTAACGTGCAAGTGGACACATAGGCCAAAATGGTAATTTGATGATGATGACATAGGCCAAAATGCAAGTGTATCACAGCCAGTGAGCCCATGGCCATTCAAGAGCTAGCAGTGGCACTGGCAGTGCCTACGAACATTCAAACTTCCAAAGTCATGAGTCAATGATGCTCAGCATCCAACGTGCCGTTGCATAGGCAAACACAAATGCATGGCCAAATAATATAGTACTATACATAACACGCTCCACTCATACAGGAGTGGGAACCCCAGTCAGGAGCCAACGGGAGGCTCATAAGGGGCTTTACCGTGCTGCTGCCAGCTGCTGCAGGCCGCTTGCCTTTGCATACAAGCTGTCCATCACACTCAGAGGCATCAGCTTCCCCAGCAGCCACACCACCCACGACATCTTGCCATCCACGTAGTGTGGTGGCGGGCTGCTGCTCAGCGCCATATCTACAAAGCCCTTGGCAAATGCTGCTGGTGGTGTGCCGTCGTTGATTCCGTCTGTCTGGTGTACCCAGGCCTTGATTTGCTGGCTGCTGCCGTAGGGCCCTTTAGGATCCACGTAGTTCATGCCTGATTGGCGAGACTTGCTGTCCAGCTGGGTTGCAATGAAGCCTGCATTGAGCGATTCAAAACTGTGTTGTCAGCATTCAAACTGCATAGCTCAACAGCAACAACTGTTTCTGCACAGAAGGTGAACCGGAAGGTGTGTAGCGTGCAACAGCGTTTACACTGTCAGCAGTGCCAAAATTGGCAGGGATAAAGTTTGATTATCACTCCATGATAGTACGAGCCTGTGCAGTACAGCAGCGTCGAAATCATAGTCCTGCTTGACTGCTTTACAGTACACCAGCTTGACCCCCAAAGGCTTCAGCTCTATGCGCATCTGGCTGAAAGGCTAGCTGAACTTTCCAAATTATGTAGTATATGTCTCAAAGCGAGCTGCACGAGGAAGCCTGTGTACTGCCAAGATGAAATGCACCAAGCACATGTGCAGGCAGCCTGCCTTTGTAAGGCGTTACTTACCTGGTGCACAGTACACCACCTTGACACCAAATGGCTTCAGCTCTGTGCGCATGGCATCAGTGACGCTCATGAGTGCGCTCTTGCTGGCGCTGTATGCTGCCCAGAATGGTTGCGATGTGTAGCTGGCAATGCTGCCGATGTTGATGATGGTGCCTGCGGAGCAGCAATGTGGTAGTTAGGCCATGTGCAGTTATGCATGTATGCATGCTCAAACCGATTGCGAGGAGTAGCTGGCAATGCTGCCGATGTTGACGAAAGTGCCTGCAGAGCAGCCGTTATAATTCCGCTGTCATTTGTCAGCTGGGTGATGGAGCAGCTGAGCACATGTGCTGCCCAATATGGCTGGAGCTGCACCTGGCGATGCTGCCTCATGTGCCTGTGATGCAGCCATTTGGCGGTTGGGCTATGAGCAGTTGCTTAGGTACACTACGCAGAAGGTGCAGCTGGCAATGCCCCATTTCCAATTTTGCTGATCACCCAGGCAGTTGTTCGTTATGTCCACTCCATTAATGGCTTGTTCAAAGCTGGCAAAGCCTCAAGTTCACTGCTGCTGCTGCTACATCCACCGTAGCACCCACCTGACTGCCGCTGCAGCATCTGCGGGGTGACTGCTGCAATGAGCTCCAAGCAGCCGAAGAAGTTGGTCTCCATGACCTGCCTGAAGTGATCCATGCCTGCCTCCACTACAGGAGCCTTTGCCAGCAGCCCCGCGTTGTTGACTAACATGTCAATGCGCTGCTCAACAGACATAATGTGCTGCTGCAAGCAGCAGCACGAGCAATATGGCATGGCTATCAGTTGTGTGACTGAGCAGCCACAGAACAGCAGAAGCATCTGCAGTTGGTTATCACTGGCACGTGACAGCAGCAGTGTTGCAGCAGCAAGGCAGGTGCTGTAACAGCGTCACCAGCTGGTGCTGGCTGACGTATGGCGTGTCAGGACAGTGCACCAGGCCTCTGGCGGCCGTCCACAGACGGCACTGCTGTGTGACACAGAATCGATATTCCATGGTACAGGATATGTATCAAAGCAAGAACAGAGGGCATTCTGGCACATGCTGGGTACCAGCCGGATGCCAGCTGTAGCCCTGCAGGCTGAGCTGCGGTGTAGGCGGGTCATTGACCAGCGGTAAGTGCTCACCACACCAGATATGATCTGTTGCTTGTCTGTTACATCCATAGCCAGCAGTTTGACTTCCAGGGGCTCCAAGTCTGCCATGTTCTCTACCCTTCTTGCAGTGGCCCATACGCTACAGCCTCTAGCTGCAAACTCTTGAGCCAAGTGATGACCGATGCCTCCGGCCGAGCAGCCAGTGATAAGTACAACAGGCATTGTTACTGATGACGCAGCGCGATGGACAGCTGGTAGGAGAACGTGCAAGGGAACGCAGGTGTGAGATGTGTGGCCTGTAGCGTGTTGGAGTGGTACCGTACCGGTCATACATGCAAATAGCGCATAAATGCTTATCCTCGCTCTCGAACCCTTAAAGTATGACCACTGACAAATGTTTCGAGGCCGGAACCCTTATCTTTATGCCGCAAAATTCGAAAAAAATTCAAGGCCCGAGAAGGTCCGAAAACGGCCCTGCCTGGCTCCATTTGGATGTGCTTATCATTCACCATCATTCAAATAACGTTTCTGGCTCCGTAGCTCCGCACTGCAGTCCCCAATAGCACAGCAGTAGCCCTGACAAAGGGTGCAGCAGCAGCAGCAGCAGGCGAGGCTGGCACTGGTCAATGCAGCGCTGCCCAGCGACGGCATTACAGCTATGTTTACTGGATGTTTGCATCAGCAGCACACTTATGTTGTTCCTGTGTTGTGGTTGTGCACTGCGGTTGATCCGCTGCGCCGTGTGAAAGGAAGCAGTGTGCGCAAGGGTAGCCATGTGTGACCTGCAATTCCATGCTGGGCTCAAAACCATGCACATCCTGCCTTGGGGTGTCACTAATCTGCCCCACAGTTGTTTGTAGACCATTTCCAGCAGATGTGTGCTAGTCACAGTTTGGCCACCCCTTATCTTTATGACACTTTGACGCGCTGGGGGTTCGGCAGAGCTCTTATAATTACGTTAAAAATTTCTCCGCTGCGCGGACCCTTAATATATGCACAATTTGCATATATGACCGATACGGTAGTGCGCGTTGTCAGCAGCTATGATCGATTTGATTATTCTTGTGTTACAACAGCAAGGATTTTGCAGCGTTGTACATACACGGTGTGCAAGGGGCCCTTGCAAAGGGCATAGAGTTCCGAACAGCAAAGCAAACGTTACTTGACGGGTGACAAGGACGACAGCTGCGTTGACACGTGTTCAATGCTGACGAAAATACCTTGCATTCAACCATTTCAAGCTTTGTTGTCTTCAAGACACTTCACTGCCCACTGCACCGTCCTGACCAGCTGCATGCGTACACTGCTGTTCGGTCTTTCAACCAGATATTGTGAAACATATACTTTGTCAATTTCTGTGTCTGTATGACGAGACATTTGGCATCAGCCAACAATAAGCAAACCTGCAGGCAAAAGTGGCAGTTGAGCAGCACCAGCATCAGTGTCTCGCCAATCACAAGGCAGTGGCATTAAATGTAGAGTACGAAGAGGGGAAGAAGCCTAGAAGAATAGCAAAGGGGGCGGGCTTCCTGAAACGGGGGCCCCGCCCCCTGACAGCTCTGCTTGCTGCAGGGTTGGCAGTTGCCTTGCTGCTGCTGTTGCTTGCTGGAGGCAGGGTTGGTGTGCCCAAGGTGAGGATAAGCAGCAGTGAAACATGACTGTTGCTGTGACAAGCAGTTATTGCATGCGCGCAATGCTTGCGTGGCTGAGCAAGCATCCTCTTGACTGCACCAGCAAGTAGTTCAATGTGGCAGGCAGGCAGCAACTAGCTTCCCCAGGTAGCTATGCAGCAACTTGCAACACAGGCTCTTCATTAACCATCACTTAGCTAGCAAAACCTCTGCTGGTGCTACTGCTGCAGGTTGACCCTCGGTTTTCAAATTCATTGCCGGACGCACCAGATGGCTGCTCAGCTGCTCTGCGCAGTAAGATAGCATGGGGCGTTGCAACATCAGCTTATCAGGTGTGCTGTACAGCTTGCAGGAACATCAGTCCACATCAGCAGCAACAGCAAGGCAGCTATAGCAGCAGCGGCACCAGCAACACTGCAGTGCGGGCAGTGCTTATCATGCACCACTTCTGGGACAGCATGCACGGGCTTGCAGGAGTAACAAATGCAGCATGTGATTAAGTTGATTCGCAGCAGGTCTAACCCGCAGCATCCCCCTGAGTCAGTCCATATTGCAAAGAGTCGCCTGCGCGCTCCATGATGTGCAGGTTGAGGGGGCGTGGGACGAAGGAGGGCGCTCACCCAGTATTTGGGACACCTTCAGCCAGCAGCCGGGACACACGTACGGGAACGCAACCGGCAATGTTGCTGCGGGCCACTTCCATCAGTATGAGCAGGACATCAAGCTGATGCTGGCACTGGGGGTGAAGCATTACAGGTGTGCAAGCAGTAGCAGCAGATGCCAGGCGCATGGCAGCCTCTTGCAGCTGTGTTGGCAAGAGAAGTCTTACAGCTGTGTTGGCAAGATAGCAGTAGCGTGGTGGAAACCAGTGTGCAGATATTCACAAAGTAAACGCCAAGGTGCTGAACCTGGGGTAAAGGTACAGGTGTGCATGCAGTGCATCTTGCACTGTGTGCTGGAACGGCTTTTAGCACTTACTTTCTTATGCCGAGGTGCTGAAGGTGCCGAACCATTCAACAGCTGCTGCTGCTGTGGTGCCCCTATTTATTACATGCACACATTTTGCTTGACTTCAGGACTCTCCATGAATCCTGGAGTGAAGCAACAGGTGTGCATGCAATGAATAGCGGCACCACAGCAGCAGCTGTTGGATGGTTCGGCAGAGTGCGTATATTCAGCTACAGCGTCGGGCAAGCCGGCGCAGCTGCAAACAGCAGCAGAGTTGTAGCGCAATATATGCATTTGGTGGGCCGCTGGCGCCCTGCGCTTTGCGCTGTAGCACTGGCGCAGGCGTTGTGGGGGTACACATGAAGTTGCACATGCCTTTTCAGCACTGGCCGTGTACAGAGCTGGCATCGCCGGTGCTGCCTGCAGGTGGGCGCTGTCATGATACGCGCCTTGTGTCTGGTGCTACATGTCCTATCCCGCAGAAAAGAAGAACCAACCGCATGACGGCAATCAATGTGCAGGCAGCATCCTTGTATATGCGGCCCTGCACTTGTCTCGCGGCACTCGGCTGCGCTGTGATGCTGTGTGCTGCTGTGCTCCTGCAGGCTGTCGCTGTCGTGGTCGCGCATCTTGCTTGGTGGCTAGCACGGCACTCAGCTGCCCTGTGATGCTGTTCTTCTGTTCTCCTGCAGGTTGTCACTGTCGTGGTCGCGCTTTTTGCCTGGTGGCGGGCGCGGCACTGAGCTTCGCTGTGATGCTCTTCTTCTGTTCTCCTGCAGGCTGTCGCTGTCGTGGCCGCGCATCTTGCCTGGTGGCGGCGCGGCACTCAGCTGCGCTGTGATGCCTGTGTTTGTTCTCCTGCAGGTTGTCGCTGTCGTGGTCGCGCAACTTGCCTGGTGGCGGGCGCGTCACTCAGCTGCGGTGTGATTTTGTTTTTTTGTGCACTCCTGCAGGCTGTCGCTGTCGTGGTCGCGCATCTTGCCTGGTGGCGGCGCAGCACTCAGCTGCGCTGTGATGCCTGTGTTTGTTCTCCTGCAGGCTGTCGCTGTCGTGGTCGCGCAACTTGCCTGGTGGCGGGCGCGTCACTCAGCTGCGCTGTGATTTTTTTGTGCACTCCTGCAGGCTGTCGCTGTCGTGGTCGCGCATCTTGCCTGGTGGCGGGCGCGGCACTGAGCCGAATGCAGCTGGGCTGCGCTTCTACAGGCACCTGCTGCAGGAGCTGCACGCTGCTGGCATCACCCCTGTGGTGACGCTGTACCATATGGACCTGCCGCAGGTGCTGCAGGTGAGGCATTCAAAGAACCATCAAGGTTGCAGTGACGTGCAGTGGCACTGACTGGGCAGGTTGTGAGGGGATCTGGCAGTGGTGTTGCGCGGTCAGGAGTGCAACATATGGACCTGCCGCAGGTGCTGCAGGTGAGGCGGCTGCAGGGCCATGTTGGTGCTGTGACGTTGGTGCGGGGAGTGTGACTGGGCAGGTTGTCTGCAGAACCGTCTCGGTGCAGTGACTTAAGGCAGGTCCATATGGTGCACTCCTGGCTGTGCAACACCACTGCCAGATTTCCTCACAACCTGCCCAGTCAATGCAACACCACCAAAGATTGGTGGAGTAACATCGACTGGGCAGGTTGTGAGGGAATCCGGCAGTGGTACTGCGCAGCCAGGATTGCACCATATGGACCTGCCGCAGGTGCTGCAGGTGAGGCGCTTGTAGGAGTGAATAAATGTGGTACGCGTGGTGTTTTCATGCCTGCGTTTGTCGAGGGAGGGGGTGTGATGTTGCTACAGGTGAGCAGGTGTACCGCTTGTACCATACCTGCCCGCTGCAGCTCCACACTCCACTTGTTGCTACAGCCCACACCACAAGGCGCATGGCAGGTGACTTACAACTGTGCGCTCTGCTGCTGGCCTTGTCTGCTGACTCCTGCAGGACACGTATGGTGGCTTTCTGGACCAGCAGCTGTCGGAGGACTTTGTGTATTATGCAGACACCGTTTTCCAGCAGCTGGGACCCTACGTGAGACACTGGCTCACCTTCAGTGACCCGATGGCCATCTGCCAGCTGGGTTACGGGGTGGGCATCTACGCGCCAGGCGTAGAAAAGGGCGCTATGGGGCATTACAGGTGCGACTGCGGGTGACCACAAGTGTTGCAAGGCAGGGGTGGGGGTGGCATATCATCGTGTGTCTGTTGGAAGCACCACGGCTTCAAAGCACACTATGAGGCAGCAGCAGGGGCTCCAGGAGATTCCGGCAAGCAGCTAACATGCTATTGTATGTGCAGGCCACATCACCTGGTCATTTCTTCATCAGCAAGGAGTGCTCTGCTACTGCACATTTGTGTGCATGCAGGTGTGGCCACACGGTGCTGCTGGCGCATGCCAAGGCAGTGCAGCTGTATTGCCATCTATTCATCAGCAAGAATGCTCTGCTACTGCACGTGTGTTTGCATGCAGGTGTGGCCACACTGTGCTGCTGGCGCATGCGAAGGCAGTGCAGCTGTACCGGCTCAAGTACCAGCAGTCGCAGGAGGGCCGCATCAGCATGGTCATCTCAGCACACTGGGGGCTGCCCTTTGACCCTAGCAGCAAAGCAGGTGAGGCAGGGACAGCAGATCGCGATGTAGTCTGCTACTTAGGCTGTGTGCCGCAGGGGAAGCTGCTGACAGTATGCAGGGCCAGTGTTGCGTGAGGAAGAGGCTGTGTTGTACTTGATAGTGTCTGAATGCAGCTACTGCCAGTCCTGCTGCTGCCGCTGCTGTTGTCGCGCCTGCTGCTTATCCTTTGTGCTGCCTCCTGCTGCCTGCGCAGACAAGAACGCCACGGACAGCTACATGCAGTTCCAGCTTGGCTGGATGGCCGACCCTCTCTTCTTTGGTGACTACCCTGAGGTGGGAGATCTCTCGTAATTATTCTGGGGTATGAGGTCTTTGATGATTACCCTGGAGTATGCAGCGCACTGCTCTTTGAGGAGCGAAGTGCAGCATTTTGTGCTCACATGCAATGCACACTGCAGATGCAGATGCACAGCGGAATTATAGGAGAAGCATGGGTGTCACGGTCTAGTAAAACACATGCTTGATGAGTACCACAGCATGTGTTGCCTGTGCGCCTTAGGACAGCATGATCCAACTCTTGTATTTGTAATCCTGTTGCTGCTGCTGCTGCCGCGGCGGCGGTTGCAGGTGATGCACCGCAGCCAGTGCAAGGTGCTTGGCCTTGGAAGCTGCTGCTGCTGGTATCGGAACTACTTAAACCACTGACACTGGTGCTGCTGCTGCTGCTGCAGGTGGTGCGTTGCAGACAAAGCAAGCTGCGCAAGTTCAACGAGCCTGAGAAGCGGCCGCTGCTAGGACTGTACCAATTAATTGTGCATCCACTCTGTGTGGTGCTGCTGCTGGTGCTGCTGCAGGTGATGCGTTGCAGCCAATTCCCAAGCTGCCAATATGTGGGGAGCCTGAGAAGCGGCTGCTGCTAGAACTATACCAATGCATTGTGCGATTGCTCTGTTTGGTGCTGCTGCAGGTGATGCGCCGCAGCCAACCAAAGCTGCCCAAGTTCAACGAGCCTGAGAAGCGGCTGCTGCTAGAATTATACAAGTCGATTGTGCAGTCACTCTGTTTGGTGCTGCTGCTGCTGCTGCTGCAGGTGATGCGCCTTAGCTAACTCAAGCTGTTCAATTTCAAAGAGCCTGAGAAGCGGCTGCTGCCAGAACTGTACAAATGGATTGTGCAGTCAATCTGTGTGCTGCTGCTGCTATTGGTGCTGCTGCAGGTGATGTGCTGCAGCCAACCCAAGCTGCCCAAGTTCAAAGAGCCTGGCAAGCGGCTGTTGCTGGGTTGTACCAATCAACTATGTTTGGTGCTGCTATTGGTGCTGCTGCAGGTGATGCGCCGCAGCCAACCCAAGCTGCCCAAGTTCAAGGAGCCTGAGAAGCGGCTGCTGGCTGGCAGTGTGGACTTTTTGGCGGTCAACTACTACACCAGCCACTTTGTGAAAGCAGCACCCCTAGGTGCACCAAAGGACCAGGTGCGCTTTGAACTGCAGTGCTGGTTATGATGCTAATCCTAGTTAGCGTAGGACCTGGTAGGATCTGGACCTTGGTGTTTTGACAGCAGCTCAGCACCTGGCTGTTCCATCATTACGCCAGCTGCTGCCTTGAGGCTTGTGACTTGAGTTCTGACCAGTGACAACTCGCTGCACCTTCAATGCTGCACCTTCAATGCTGTTCAGCTCTACCAGGATTTCCTGACAGACCATGAGGGCCGCTATGTGGCTTGTGCTTAGTGCGCTGCTGCTGCTAGGCTGCCGTTTTGCAGCTTGTGACTTGAGTTCTGTGCTGCAGTGCGAATGCTGTGCAGCTCTACGAGGAGTCGCTGACAGACCACGAGGGCCGCTGCGCGGCATTTGTATAGTGCGCTGCTGCTGTTGCTGCTGCTGCTAGGCTGCTGACTTGTGGCTTGTGACTTGAGGTCTGACCAGTGACAAACCGCTGTGATATTGTTGTGCAGCTCTACGAGGAGTTGCTGACGAACATGAGGGCCGCTACGCGGCTTTTGTATAGCGCGCTGCTGCTGCTAGGCTGCTAGGCTGCTGCTTTGCGGCTTGTGACACGAGTTCTGTGCTGCATGTGAATGCTGTGCAGCTCTACGAGGAGTCGCTGACAGAC
>CADDIJ020001079.1:0-30712 GCA_902809745.2 Tetradesmus lagerheimii | reverse complement strand
CTGGCGGCGCTGAGTCGAAAAATGCCGAGGCCTGAAGATACTTGGCGGCGGCGGTGGTAGTAGTGCGACGTAGGCGCTGAAAAGCGCGTCGCGGAGGGCGACCAGACTGGCTCCGTGTTCTCGCGGCCCTCCACCGGGGTATGGTGGCTTGTAACAAATTCTTCTTCTCCCTGTAGTTTCTGACATTGCTGCGTTACCGTACATCCAACTTCACAATGAAAAGCATACAATTGGCTGGCCTGCCATGGCAGCAGCTGGCCAGCTGTGGTGCTCCTGACCCCATGGCAGCAGCACCACCAACACAGCAGCGGCAACTCGATCAGGCTAGCAGACTGCCAAGGGCTGTCAGTGCCATTTGACAATCTTGTGTCTGGCCAGATAGCTGTTGCTAGTGAGCTGTCTGCCTTTGAAGAGGCGCTAGAAATTGCATGACAGCCATCAGGTGAGATGGCTGCGATCGGCAGCTGCAGTGCCACTGGAGTACTCGTCACACGATGACTGTATGATGCTTCAGCATGCCATGCTCCACGTTAATCATGTGTGAATTACTAGGCGAGGCATAAACTGTCACACTCAAAACCCTAGTTTAGTGGGCCCTGGAATTGCAGCACAGCCCAGGCGACCCCCTGAAAGCTGGCTTAGTGTCAGCCATCATGTAGTGATGCTGCGCCAATGGCTGCACAATGTTTCATATCATGACATGCAGGGCACGTGCACAGGTGTAAGCCTGCAGGGAACACAACACTGGCTGGGTGCTGGGACTTTACGAGACACTGTGCTCGCTGTCTTGCAATGCCTGGTCGTGGCCGCCAGGCCCAAGCCTGCAAGCAATTGTTGGTCAATGCTGCTGCTCACATCTGCGCATGCTTGCTGTTTAATTGCCGCAGGCGGTAGAGGGCGTGGTGGGCGCGGCGGCAGCAACAACCTTGGCATCAACAGCGTGACGAATGAGAGGGACATGGTGCAACTGCAGCTAGCAGCCTACTCCATTGCAGCCGCTCCAAAGGTTTGGCTGCCCGAAAACCTGCCACCAGTCAGATATCAAGGTATCGAGCCTGCTGAACTAGCTAGTTGGCCGCGGCCGCTGAACCCTACAGGGTGCAATCTCATGTACATGCGACAATTTAGGAGCGTACAGTATGCATCCTTAGCTTATACATACTACTGTATCAACACCGGAACGTCAAGTCGCAGATAGGGTCAGGGCGCTTATTCCACTACACGCATGGCATCAAGCAGCAGCAGAGCATAGCATGGCTGTTGCAGTGTGCTGCTGGCAGAATTGGCAGTTGCCAGGTGCGGCACGTGCAGCGCATCCAATAAGCCATGCATGGCTGCATTTACTCAATGAACGAATGAGCAAAAAGGGGTGTGTTCAGGCAGGATCTGTGCGTGCGTGTGTGCGTGCGTCGTGCGTGATGTTACGAAACCTTACGAAACCTTAGAGCCCATCCCTTGTAACGCCGCGAGGCCTCTCATTGCGTGGCGTGCCTACACCCTTACCCCAACTGCAGATGCACAGCAGCAGACACAAGTGCAGTTGTGTCAATGGGTTGCAGCAGCTGTGCAGCTGCCATCAATTGCCAGCAGACCAATCAGACGCATGCTGCAGTGCGGGCACTAGTTGAGCTTGACTTTGGCAGATAGCGGCACTATATGTGCTGCACATGTACAGCGTAGAGTTTCAACCCAACATTCACCACAGGGCCTGTGCACTTGGTGCATGATGAACATGCTTGGTGTTCACCCCAACCTGAACCTTAGGATACCCAGCAGCCGTGCTGCTGTTTGCGCAGTCATGTCTGTGCATCAGCAGCTCAGCGGTAGTCATTACTACTGTTATAAGAAGGCGAGCCCACACTCACCTGTTCATGCCAATCCAATCGTAGTTGAAATTGTCGTACCTGCGCAGCAGCAGCAACAGCTGCAGAAGCAGAAGCAGCATGCAAGGGTACACAGGTTGCAAGCTACACATGAGCCAATGTATCTATCCATCTGTATGTTCTGTCAACTCCAGCAGCAGTTGCAGCTGGTTTAGACAGTGCTATTGCTGTTGGTCGCTGCTACACTGGCAAGCAGTGCAGTAACCTGGCAATGGGCTGAGTAATGAACAGTGGTCGATGCAATGATTGTGCCTCACCCAACAAGAGCGACAGCATGGCCGTAAATACCTCTGGCAGTGATGTTCCTCTTGTAAGCTGGCCACCGCAGACCAGAAACGTTTCTTGCGCTCTGATTGAACTGAACCTCCCAATCGTCCTGCAACAGATTAGCAGCACAGCTGTTTAAGTTTGTCGCTGGGTGTGGCAGCACGAGCACGCATGGCAGCACAGCACCATTCAGCTGGCAGTGCCAGGCATGGCATGAACACAACAGCACCGTGTGCGGAGCCCGATGTCAGGTGCACAGCTCTTGGCCATGCATACCACATGCGCATAGCACAACATTGCAGCGGGTGGAGCATGCTACCTTAGCAACTCACATTCATGATGATACGTGACACGATAGCGCCATGGTTTCGAATGTGCTGCTGCATCTGATAGAAGTTGCTGAGGGAGCGATAGCTGCACTTCAGCAGCGGCTTCTCGCACGTAATCTTGTCTTGTGTGGCAGTGCAGTTGCCATTTGCTGCTCGCTGCTTGGCTTCATCGCAGGTCGGCTGCCAATCTGTTATGTCGGGTTCCTCGGTGCGGTTGAGTGCGCGGAGGCAGCTCGAAGGGCGCAGCAGCTCTGGAGCTTGGTCAACCTACAGTCAAACATGTGAGTGTTGAGATGTAGTTGGCGACTTGAGTGAGCGACCATGTGACTGTTATGTTTGACTGTGTGACAGTGTTAGATTGTGGCGCATTTGAAGGGTGGGTCGCAATGTCCAACTTTGATGCAAAGGGCAGCATGCAGCAATGCCACAGCCCAAGACATTGGCAGGGAAAGCCAATGCAGGTGAGGTCACATGCGCTTGCCGGAGGTTACCAGACTGACAGCAGTCAGGTGCAGGCAGAGGTGACTCACGATGAACTTGAAGGCGTCTGGAATGTCCCACCCAGTCTGTGAAAGGGCAGCAGCAGAGAACAGGCAGTAGCACACAGCAGAGGTCCATCAATAAGTGTATATGCGCTGTCAATCTGCTGCTGCCATGAGACTAGGTGAAGCTGCAGGTTCTGGCTGTGCATCGCCTCCTGCCTTCCTGCTGCTGCCGCTGTTGCTGCTGCTGCTGCTGCTGCTGCAATGCTGGCCCGTGCTTTCAGGGACGCACTCGTCCTCACAAGCTTCTGGATCATCAAATGCCCCAACGTGCTGGACCGTTTGAAGCTGTTGCGTGCAGCAGGCCTAACAGCTGCTGCAGCCCACCTTGCAGGTCCTGCGTTTCAAGCTGCAGTAGTACAGAGACCTGGCGTCAATGTCCCAGCCAGTGGCACTCTCATTGAGTGCGTTAGCAATAGCCATCTGAACAGCAGTTGCAACAGCTTCGCCGACACATGTGCTGCACGTGCCTGCAGAAACAGGGGTTGGCAGGACACGCATATTGAACGAGGGGCTCAGCCGCAGCATTGATTGGCGTTAGCTATTCTTAGACCATGCTTGCCACCTGGTTCGTACCAGCGTGTTTGTGAGGCACAACTAATGGTAAGTCAGCTGTGCAGGGCTGCTGCTGGTGCTGCTGCGCTGCTTCCATGCACACATCTCGTGTCTCACCTTGGTCCCTGACAGGGGGCAGCCTCCGAGGCCGCCACTCCCTTGGCGATGCAGCAACAGCATAGCTGGCACGCTGCAGCTGCTCCATATCTTTGACAGTAGTCACACCACCTGCGCCAAGCCTGCCACTGCTAAAGCGGCCTCCACGGCCTCTTCCACCTGCAGCAGCAGCAGCAGCAGCAGGTGATCTGAGAGCGGCCCTACGCCTTTCAGAAGCACACAGAGCATGCAACATGGGAGCATATGGTGCATGCCCTGAAAGCAATTGTGGTTGAGCTGTCACCAGGACTGCTTCTGCGTAGCCATATGTGGGTGCGGGTACCAGTGTAAGATGGCACAAGATTCCAGTCCCGCAGGCTAAAGGTTGCACAGGCTGTTTACCTGACAGCTCTGATGCCAGCTCCAGAGCATCTTCAAACACGTTGAACTCGTTGACCACTGCTAGTTGACCAGCACCCAAGTTGTCTGGTGTCACTGCCAGCCCTTGACAGTCAGCCAGAAGGATGCCGGTACCACCCTGCTGCCAGTGCTGCTGCTGCTGCCAAGGGGCCAGCAGTAGCACGGCAGTCAGCAGTGTTGCTAGGAGTCTTGGGTTCACGGCAAACCCTGAGGTTTGTTCAGTCAATCTAGCTCCTTCTTACGAACACCCCAGCTTTGAGGAAGTATGCGGAAGAAGGCACGCAGTGACTGAACTTAGCTCAGCTAGGATCTGCGTTGTCTTGATAGATGGATGCAGTCAACAAACCAGAAGTTACACATAAGCCAATGATATTGCGCTCAAGGAGCGATCGGCATTGCTCTGAAGGACCACGGCCGAGGCAGGTCATCTGCCGGCCACTGTACGTCTCGGGCGTTTCGAGTATAAAGTTTTGTGACGGTACGCCAGTGGTTTGAATTATGGTCTACCCTCTGCCGTCGTGGTAGATGTTAGACCGGCAAGTGGTGGGTTTGAGTTACCTTCGTGCTTCCGAACTGCTTAGTCCTTCAGGCTAACTCGCCGCAGACGTTTAGAGCGGCAAAACTATGTGCAATTTATTGTTTTCGTATCGATGTAGCTGCCCAGACACAGCAGTGGGTCACCCGGGTGACACCAGCAGTCACTCCACAGATCAGACCCAGTACTGACGCAGCGAGTGTGGGGACCTTGGGTCACCGGATGCTGCCGATTGCATGGTTGAACCAACGTGTTGCTGAACAGGGCCCGACACTAAGCATACCCTGAGTTTACGGTTCCTTGAGCTGTAGCAGTGTCCAATACAAGCAGCAACAGAGCAATTGCTAGAACAGCTTGCAGCCCACGTCATCACACCACACTTCACCGTTGACAGGTCACTGGTAATCAGTCATAACTTACAATCAATATCAATAGCAGGGTTCAAACTTCCATTCGTCATACAACACATGCGGCCTATGCTAGCTCAATCAGTGCTGTTGAGCTCACGCACGAACCCTGGGCCGCAGTGGCTCACGCTGCACAGTCACCGCCATGCCAGTGCGGCGCACTGAGTGCGCAGGTCTCAGCCCTCAAACCCAAGCACTTCCGCTGTGAATGTCCTTGCATCCACGTATTCAGGAATGGCATCCTCAGGCTGCTGCGCCCCTGTCAGCACCTGCAGTGCCTGCAGCAGCTCTTGCTGACTCATCGCCTCACCACCCTGCTGCAGAAGCTGCAGCAGCCGCTGTGCTGGCAGCACTCCTGCAACACAATGCAGACATGAGAAATGTGCACAACCGCATGAGCAAGAAGCGATGGCTGGCAAGGGTGTTTTGTCGAGGGTCAGGCAATCAGGCATTGACAACATTGCATACCGCCAGCAACGCACACCTACAGCATCTTATGGTTATGCTGTTTGCTGCGCCGCAAGCCAACCACCCACTCACCAGCTGCTGTGCCAGCTCCCAGCGTGCTGAACGCCTGCTCTATCTGCTGCAGGCTCACTTCTGCTACTGGGCGATGGTTCACGTACAGGCACAGGAACGTATCAAAGTCAATGCCATCAGGCATAGCCACCTGCCAACCCTTCTGCCCTTGTGGCTGCTGCGCTTGGGCTGCATCCGAATCTGCATGTTTGAGTCTGCTGCTGCCAGCACTGCCAGCGCGGCTGCCGGCACCACCATTTTGACCTGCTGCTGTTGCTGCTGGTTCCGGCTTGCTGCTGCTGTTGTTGCCACCGCTGCTGCTGATGGCTGCCTCGTCATCAGGCACCATTGCTGCTAGGAATGCCACATGTGCCATGAGGCTGTCGATGTCTGCATTGGACGGGTAGTAGCCTGCTGCTCGCATGAGGTCAGGCAGCAGAGAGACAGGCACGCGGCCTGCAACGGCCCAGTAACAGACACAGCAGCAGCACCGTTACTGTCTGAATCAATGCCAGTCACACAGCAGGACTAGCTAGCAGCGCAGGCACGCATGATCAACTCACACGCCTTGCACCATGTTGCAGCCGGCAGCGCAACAGCTGCAGCGCTGGTATGCACAGCTGCCGCTGCGCTGGCATGCACAGCTCCGCCAAAAATCGTTTGCTTTACAGCCGAACAACATGTACCGCACATCAACAGCAACTGACTTCAGATCCGTGCCTACCTGTGATGTTATATGCGCCTGCTATATCCTGCGGCTGTGCCAGCAGCTGCGCATAGCAGAAGTAGTCTCGCAACTCCTCCAGCAGCGCTGGGTCCCCCACCAGGTGAGCCCACTTTGACTGTGCTGCTGCTGCGCTGCTGCTGCCAAAGCTGGCCTGCCTGCTGGGTTGTGGGCCCAGTGCTGCTGTGTTGACGTCCCAGACATTCAAGATGCCGTGATCGCCTGCAGGTGAGCGCAGCAGCATTTGCAACCCAGGTATCAGCACAGTTGCATGCAAGCTTCTGCCAGCTGGCTTCAAAGGGGTGTAGCATCTACCCCTCAGACTAAGCGTTCCTATGCAAGCCAAGCAGCCAAGAGCTGCATCATATGCAAGCTTGCAGCTAGCACTGTTCCTCGCATGCACCGCATGGCCTGTATCTTCTGCCACTTGTGAATCAGCGCATGCACAGCCCAATGCAGCTTGCATAGTTGTATCAAGTGTTGTTGCTGCCATTTGTGGCTCACCCAGGGTGACAAGCTTCCTGCCATCGAAGCTGAGTGCCAGCCCCCGCAGCTCCCCTGGGTGAGCAATCACGCCCATGCTGTGCTGCGGGTCACTGTCCAGTGGCCACACAATGAGCCCTACCACCTGCTCAGCTGTGCTGTATGCCAGACATGCCCCGCCGTCCGTAACAGACCTACAAGGAAGAAACAATTCAGCATGCACACATGTCGCGAGCAACACCAGGCATGAAGTAGGCGCTGTCATCGTAGCATCGCGGTGGTGCTGTCACTCCGTACTACAGGCTGTACACTCCTGCCATGAAGAGCATATAAGCGACAAAGTGTGCAGTTGGTGTTCGCAGCAATTGCCTGCGTACCTGAAAGGCAGCAGCTTGGTGATAGGGCCGCCAAAGGTGGGCCCCAGGTATGTGGCGCTGGCTGCCTTTGCATCAGGGTTGTAGGCCTTGATCTTGTACACGTCATCTACAAACACCCCGTGCAGGCAGTATGTGACAACAAGGACCTCGCCCAACAGGCAGCTGTTGCACCACACACATACAGGGCGTTGCAGTGGCTCGCAGCATAGCTGCAGCTGCGGGGCTGCCGCCGGCAGCAACACCCTGTACTGTGACAGCAATTTGAAGCACCGATCATGGCCTGGCTGCTCACCTGCTACCAGCAGCAGTGTGTCCATGCTTGCGTGACTGTAGTATGGCATTGGAGGTGCAAAGCACATCGAGCAGGGGGTGCCTGCACCGCCTGGAGCCACAACATCCAGCACAGCAAGCGCCCGCAGGCCTGCATTTGCTGTGTCTGTTGCTGTCAGGTTGTACTCCAACAGCCGCCTGTCGGCGCCTAGGCTGAAGAGGCGCGTCTGGCCGGAGGGCGCTTCACCAAAGTGCAGCCCAACCACCTCCTCTGCAGGGAAACACCAAGGAAACAACATTTAGACACCAGGGTGTTGCAGGTCGCTGTCTCCTGCAAGCTGTGCAGCTAGACTCTCTTTCCACATCTATCATACGCAGTGAACAGCCAGCTGGCAGGTTCAGCAATGCTTGCATGCCACATCACAGTCATTGTTGTATGTGGCTAGCAATACTGCGGTTGCTGACACCTGCACCCTACTCCGACAGCCAGCTTGCTGCTGCTGCAACGATGCTTGCATGCCACGCAGCTCTCACTGTGATGTGCCCTGAACTTGCCAACCAGGTCCCACTTGAGAAAGGTGCCCTTGTAGGGCAGAAAGCCATACAGCAGCACCTGGCCAGCCCCGTCAGCAGCTGCAATGTAGCGCCCGCTGGATGACACGCTCACCCTGCAAACAGAGACAGCAGGCACGTGCACGTGATCACTTGCCCACGCACTACAGTTCACACAGCAGACAACACAAGGGCATGCAACACAGTGCGGCACACTGCTGCTGCAAACATATCATGATGACGCATGCAATTCATGTGTACCACCTTGCTAAGCGCTTTACGCCTGGCAGGAAATATCTGCTCACCTGGTGATTGGCTGCCGCGTGTTCTTCAGCAGCACAACCTGCTCCAGCGTATCCCCCTTCAGCACCAGCAGCTGCCCATCCGCACATCCCACCACCACAAACCCACCATCCCTTGCTAGCGCCAGCCGCACAGCCTTCACATCAGCGCCCAGCTGCCGCTGCACCAAGCACTGCCTGCTTGCCAGATCCCAACGCAGCAGCTGACCGCTGTCTGCATCCAGCAGCAGCAACTCCGGCCGCAGCGGGTGCGCTGCGATGTCTGTGATGGAGCAGGCAGGGGCTTCCAGCAGCAGCTCTGAGCCTGAGGGGTGGTCTGGGTCGCTGCTGTTGAAGGACTCTGAGGATACGCTGAGCAGCTTGCCAGTGAGCGTTGAGACCATGAAATTTGGAGCAGCTAGCCTGTGGGTGCAGCCAGTAGGGAGTGGAACACGCACTCAATGTTTTGTGCGTCGCTCACAGAGAGGACACAAACTCAGCAAGCGTACAAAGCGAAGCAAGTGGGGCATGGATCTACGCATGTGCTGCAGTAAATGGGAGGCTGCAGGTGCACTAGCAGTACCCTGCGTACCTGTGCATCTGCATCACTGCCTGCGGCCGCTGCTGTCCCTTGGTGGCAAAGCTGACACAGCCAATGGGCCCAGCATCCAGCTCCTCAAACCAGGCACACATGCGCAGCATGCTGTCAAAGAAACGCACCAGACCATCGGCAGCACCTGCAACAGCACAGCGGCAGGGTGATGATGTCGGTTCCTGCACCCTTGTTTCTTCATTCAGCTGATATGGGCAGCTGCATGAACAACACAGCTACTATGGCCTGTATCACCCAGACCACATCACGCTGGTAGATGCCTGCACCACTGATGCGCAACAAAACAAGAGCTGTCGATGAAGTTCATACACACATGAAAGCTGCAGGCGCACCTGTGACCACAAAGCCGCCGATGCAGCTGAGGTGGTGGATGGCAGCGCCATGCAGCCGCATCACCTTGATCGCGCGCCTATCTGTGGCGCGCGTGCCCATCTGCGCTGACATGCCCTGCTCGTCCCACACCACCACGTCACCGTCTGAAGTGCTGGTGAGCGCCTGTGAACAGATGGTACAAGAGGCGCATGATGGCAGATCAGGAGCAGCAAGAGCAGCAACTGTTTGATGCGACACCGAGTGTTATGATGGGACGCCGTGACTGTTGCGCCATGCACGCCATGTGCCATACCAGCGCTGATGCAGCAGCATTCATGTCGTCTCGTGCTTGCTTGGTAGAATGACTACATAACTGCAGCAGTTGCTGCCCCTAGACCAAACCATTTGCTCCCATGCAAACTGCTGCTATGTTCCTTGATGGCATCTGCTGCCAGCGGCCCTACTCTCACCTGCGTAGTCCCTGGCACAAACACAGACGCCACAAAGTCCCCAACATCCTGATGGAAGTCCCCAGCTCGTAGAGGCGGCGAATAATAGCTGATCAAGTTGCTGCCAGGCAGTTGGCTGCGCCAGAAGTAGGCCCTGCGCTTGCCGTTTGTGAGCAGCTCGCTAGGGTCGTCTGGGTTGTAACAGATACGGCTCTGCACATCGCCTGCAGGGATGGGGGTGGTCGCGGAGGGCTGCAAGCTGTTGCTGCTGCTGCTGCCCGTGCTGGCGCTCAATGGCTGCAGGTCCCACAATGAGAGCTGCATGCAGGACAGGACCAACAGCTTACGATGTGCAGCAAGTGCACCGCGCAGCAGAACATGCATATGCCAGCTGCTGCACGACGGTACATTGTTCCACCCCGCTGCAATGCCATGGCACAGGATGCTGCCTTATGTCACTGCTGTACTGCTCGCCTTTCATGGTGCCCACAGCCACCTGCAGCTCACCTCCTGCAAGCCGCTGCTGCTGTCCACAGCACTCAGAGTTGCCATCTGGCTGGCATCTGGTGACAGCGCCACTGCTGCTACTCCCGCTGCATGTGGGCGCTGCAACCTGCGTGTTGGCTGCCCACTGGCTGGGTCCCAGAACACCAGCAAAGAGTCCTGCAGGAACACGGCATGTGCAACTCAGCACACAGCGTTGGTGCAGCAGGACCAGGGATACCAGGCTGCTGCAGGATTCGTGCTGCTGTGACTGCTGGCATCATGCCACTTTTGCAGCGTGAGTGTTATCGTCGTGATCCCTTTTGCTGGAGCGCCAAAACATGTGGTGACAATCTTCAGCGCCTAGTGCTGCTGAGAAGCACGCTGCATGCAATACAAACCTTGCCGGCATCGGCAGAAACCAGCAGAGACCTGTCCTCTGAAGCAGCCAGGCATCTGATGGCGCTGCAGTGGCCCTGCAGGACACGCACACCAGTGAACATGCAGCAATTCACTGCTGTTGTGTGCAAGCAGCTGAACTTTGTGTCAGGTCAGCTACCTAATACAGTTGATGTGATGCACAGTCAGCACGGCGGCACTATACTGCTGATTTCACATTTGACTGTACACTGCAGCACTCTACTTTGAGCCGTTACATCACGCATGTGCACCCTACACATGCTGATACCATGCGTTTTAAAAGGGCTAGGCCCTTTTTGTGTTCTGGTGCGCCAACGCGTGGTATTGAGTTGCTGATGCGTGTTCGAATGGGCTGTCTTTGCGTGCATGAGCGTACCAGTCGTTATGGTGGCAGCAGAGCTGATTCTAACACAGCATGTCCTGCTTGTGGTCGGGGTGTTGAGTCTTTGTCACATCTGATGTTTGATTGTCCCGCTACTTCTGCTCAGAGGGATACTATGCTTGATGAAATTCGGTCTGTTTTGCGTGATGTTGCCGGCGGCGCTGAAAAATTGCGCAATGTGTTGTCGTTGACTGATGCATCCACCAAGTTGTTGCGTTTTGTTTCTGATGATATTTGGGGTAGTAGGGGTGTGTGCCGAGTGATATCTAGGAGCATTGCTGAGTATCCTGTCCAAGCTTGGGATGTGCGTAATAATTGCAAACACAATGGAGCAGTGCTCCCTCTTTCTTCCGCTCCTGAGGGGCGCGGGGCCGATGGCGTTGATGCTATGGCTTAATGGGTAACATGATGATGATGATTTGACTGTACCTGAAGGAACGTCTGCTTCCTGGTGCGCTTGTCATAGATAACTGCTGTGTGCGCCGCAGCATACACGACTCTATCGTTGTGGTCGTCTGAGAGGTTGACTATGTTGCATGGGACGTTGGATAGCCCATATACCCATTGCAGGCTCTGCGTGCAACAAAGCAGAGGCACAGCGCTGAGCTTGCTGTGCTGATGTGTGATGGCAGACGCTGCACTGCAAGCCACCAGCACTTGCCAGTGCCTGCGTCTCGTCACCCATGGCGTTTATCTCCGGTGTAAGTAGGCCTTTACATGGTTCGCGCTGGAACGTGCCCAGCTGCGCTCTTCCTGTTGCTTGCCAAAGTGATCAGCAGGAAGTACGCACCACTCAAGCAGCAATTATCACAAGATTGAATAATCACGGATTAGAATGCGTTTGTTGTCGCTGATTGATGCCCATGTGCGGGGATGCTGCACGGGATCGACCTAGGATTTTCATCGTTTTGACTGTCACACGTGTATCATTCTTTACCTTGATTGAAGTGACGCGGATGAGCGCAGACCTCAAAGTCAGTATATTGATGTATTTAGCCGATGCACAAGCATGGGACCCCCCAACACACGATTACAGCAGGGTTGAAAACTGACAGCAGTGGCAACAGAATACGCAACTCATGATGTAGGGGCTGGTCATACAATGACAAACCTGATTACATACACCGTGCTGACTCTAGGAGAGTGCAAACTGCACCAGCTGCACACCAACAATGGCAAGGTGTGCAGGGGCATCACCAGCATCCAGGCGACACACATGAACAGCAGCACCTAGTGCTGTGTAGATGCACGTGATATGCTGCTGATTACATGAATGGCTGAAAACTTTTGCAGTTCTTTGTCATGGGAGAGGTGGCGGTGCAGCTCTTTCAGGAGACGCCAACCTCGTTTCTGCAGGTGCGCACAGCAGCTGACAGTAGATGCACCACATACTGTGGTCGCAATGATGAACCAACTGCAACTTTGCAGCACAGGGTCTGCTGAGCTAGCAGTGGACATTGGCAGACTGATTAAACCAAGTACTCAGCCTATGATGTAACAGGTCGTGAGCAACTGTCATGCACGCTGCAGGAGCTGCGCAAGGGCAAGTACAATAGGACAAACAGCAGCGCACCAGATGTGCTGCATACCATCGTGCAGCTGGGGCTGCAGGTAGAGGGCACAGCTAGTCACACTGGTGTGACGCTGCTGCCTCCACCTACAGTAGAAGCGCTGCTGATAGACAGGCGGCGGCATGAGCTGGTGCAGTCCTTCAAGCTGGCTATGCTCAAGCTGGCTTCGCAGGCAAGCACACACAGCAGCAGCAACAGCAGATACACAGCTTGCATCGCTTAAGCAATGCAGCCGCCTACTAATGGCTGTAAAGAATTACATGCTTGCAGTTGCAAACCAAGCTTACAGCCTGCAGCTGCAGCAGCTGCATTTTGGCAACAGCAGCACTGCCAGCAGCCCCACATAACAGTACATACGTACAACACGCTAGTAGCACTGTAGCAGGTCAAGGTGCCAGCAGCTCTGCACTCGCAAGGCTCTGCTTTCACACCCTGCTTTCCCAAATGCAGGAGGCAGCAAGGCTGATGGCTGCTGGCGATTATGAGGCAGCACTGCCAGTGGCGATGGAAGCAGTAGCTCTGGGAGAGCAGCTGTTCAAGCCACAGCCAGCACTGCAGCTGTTCCCACTGTACCTCCTGGCTGCACAGGTGGGGCGCAACACGTCAGCAATGACATGGTGCTATAGCCACAGACATGTGCTGCAGCAGCGCAGCAACATCCTGCGCCCAGCTGCAGGTGTGCAACAGCTGCAGTAGCAGACGCAGGTGCTGCAAGAGTTGGCACACTAACAACGGCTGGCTGCAGCGCATGTATGGCTGGCATGGTGCACATGTTTCACAGGGCTTCGAACAGCTGCTGCAACCGCCAGCTGGTGCTCTGTGTGTGATGTGGCTGTGCAGGCGAACCTTGGGCTGCGGCGTGCAGTGCAGTGTGAGAAGTGCCTGGCGCTGGCCAGCATGCTAGCTATGAAGGAGCCCAACATGACCACCAACGTCATGCGCAGCCAACTCAGCAGACTGTACGGCCAGCTGTACGCCTTCCAGGTGGGTAGATGCCAGCCAGGCAATAGCAGCAGTACGCAGCAAGAACAGCAAGGCCTTGCTGCGGCGCAGCAGCAGCAGGGGCATGCCAGGGGTGTCATGTGGGCGTGTCACACGCCCGCGTGTGTGCATGTCTACAGCAATCTGCCGTGTATGGCCCCAAGCAAGTGAGAACTACGGTGGTATTGCTACCACCGCTGCTTGTTGCTGCTGCAGAGCAAAGCACAGGAGGCGCTGCGTGCTTTTGCTGAGGATGTTTACTACTGCTCGCTGGAGTATGGCCCACAGGATGCTCGCACCAGCTTAGGGTACTACAACCTGGCAAAGGTGCGTATCTGTGGAAAACTGCAAGATGCAAAAGTGCGCAATGATGGCGCACCTTGTGGTGTCGTGCACCTTGTTGCGTCACATATGTGACATGCATGCATGCATGTGCTGCAACGAGTGCGCAGCAGAACAACAAGCAAACTTCGCTGCGCTTCATGGCAAACGTTGAGCAGCAGTGCGGTTGCGTGTCTCAGTGACTGTTGCTGACACATACCGTCATCCTTGTCTGCTGCCCCAGGTGCTGCAGTCCACTGGGGAGATGCAGGGTGCGCTGTCCTGCAGCGATATGGTGGTGTCCATCTGGGCATCGTGCCTGTCACGCAGCGTGCTGGGGCTGCAGGAAGATGGCCAGCCGCTGCCGGCAGGCGCACCTACTGAGCTGCCAGTGGGCAAGCTGCAGCTGGTGGAGGTGGTTGAGATGCTGCAGGTGCGCCTCTCATTGCAAAGTTGCAGCTGATGCCAGCAGTGTGCACTAGCTGATGGTTGATGACTGCCAGGGCTGCCAGCAGCATGGAACGCATGCAGATGCATGATCACATGACTTACCTGTTGGCCGGAACAAACAGGGTCATATATACAAGCACACGCTGGGGACAAGCACCACTTGTGCATGTCTTGGGTTGCAGGATATCTGCAAGCTGAGAGGAGATGCGCTGGGCCAGCAGCACCCTGACGTTGCAGCAGCACACACAGCAGCAGGCCTAGCCCTGGCAGAGCTTGGAGACAGCGAGCGGGCCATGCAGGAGTTGCATGCAGCAAAGAGCATTCTGCAGCAAGCAGCTGGGGCGAAGCAGCAGCTGCAGCTGGTAGCGCAGGCAGAAAAGCATGTGTCTTGTAGCGGCGGCAGGTGAAGCAGTACTAGCCTTGGCATACATGGTGTGCCTGCTTCCTGTGCATGAGGCCTGCTGCCAGCTGTCGCCTGGGTGGCGCTGCTGAAATTTTGGTGCTCACCGGTACCATACAGCGTGCCTGGAGCAGCAGCGGATCAACTTAGTTGGCACCTCGTTTGTGCATAGGCAGCAACGTCCACACTCCGCGGAGTGGGCAGCTGTTGTTGCTGCACCCGTACTTGAGAGTGCAGTTTTGGCCTTGTCCGAAACTCACCCTCGGGTAATCACCAGCAGGTTCATGAGGACTGCAGTATCGGTGCATTCTGTTTTTTGGTGCCAGTGGCCACCATGGTGGACGGTCCGTGGGTAAGGCATAATCTGTTTTGTAGGTTCAGCCTGTGCGAGTCGGGTGATCTAGAGACAGCCTTTGTAAACCCAGCCATGAAGTTTCCAGGCAGCGTAGAGCACTGAAAGCAGGCACACTGGCACCTTCACCCAACTTTGGTTTGAAACTGAGCAGCGCATGCTGCACAACTGTATCTCACAGTGAGTCACGTGCGATTACGTCACCGCGTACTTTCCTCACATGTTTTGAGCGGTGCCGCACCGCACAGGCTGTGCATGATGCCCACCACGGGACAACCGCAGCTGACCCCGTGCAACAGGCTCCGAGCCTGTGAGTCACAGCACCATAACTTGTAAGCGAAGTACATCACCATTGCTGCATGGGCTGCCAGCCCAGTGGCATCGTGTGCTACGGCATGGCTGCATGCTGATGGTGCTGGAAACAGCCGTCCAAATGGCGCTGCAGGTCAGGCCCGCTGTCTTTTGACGCCAGCTCAGCATACTTCTGCTGACGTGACAGCACCCTGCTGGATGCTGATGATGACAACCCTGCCGGACCAGCCTCATTGCCGCCGCTGCCCTTGATGCTGTTTCGTACCATACCCAGCAACATACGCAGCCACCCAGCTGCTTGTGCGGGTGCTGCTTGCTGCCCTTGCCGCCAAGGCTGCTCCGAGCAAAGCTTGCTTGCTGTGCTGCCGCTGCTGCCCTCGCTGCTACCGGTCGTGTCGTCGTTGCTGCTCTGCTCTCGGACGTTGCCAAAGTGGGCCGTAGCTTGCTCCGCCAGCACACACAGCAGCCAGCCTGCCAGCACAATGCCTGAGCACAAGGCAAACATGGCCTGGCCGCCATGCCGCTGCTTGAGCAGCCCACCTATCAACGCGCCTAGGCCCTGACCTACGCCAAAGCAGAGCGCTTGAAAGATGCCCTGGAGCAGCAGGGGCAGCATGTTGCAAAGAAATGGACGCAGCAAGCTCAGTTCACAGCCGTGCAAAATACACTTGGTTGCCAGGGAACAGAAGACACACAATGAGTGACTGCACTCTGACGCATGACCTGACATAGCACGCTGTTCCACTGTACAAACCGAATCAGTTCCTCGCTACAGTTTCAGCAATCGCAACTCATCCTGTCAGATATTGCGCACATCTGCAAAGGCCCACCTGCACAGTTGCTTCCAGGCCTGGTGGTGCAACACGCTTGCTGGTAATGGTGCCGGCGCTCCAGCCACAACCAAACGTCACACCTGCAGCAGCAGCCACACATGCATGAGCACAGCACGCCCTGTGTGCTGAAGACGCATGCCTGCAGACGACGGCACTTGCTGATCAATCTCCTGTTTGGCCGCCAAACGGCGGCGTACATGAGTGCTGGCACTTTCTCCTGTGTGCAGACAGGTGCCACCCAGTGCTCGACTCGAGCACTGGGTGGCACCCGTCTGCCTGCAGCAGAAAGTGCCAGCACTCATGCACGCCGCCGTTTGGCTGCGGCAGCCACACAACACGCTTTGCCTGATAGCTATCTATCTGCTTTGGATGCGCAGCTCTGACACGCACCTCAGATGAACGGCTGACAGGACGGGCTGAAGGCAGCAGAGCTCAGCATACACCATGCACCATACACTTTGCTGATAGCTATCTGCTTTGTACGCGCAGCTTTGATACGCATCACAGATGAAGGGCTGATGATAGTGTGATATAGGCAGCAGAGCTCACCATGCAGAAGCTCCACAGGCAATACTGCCCACGCACTGCCCGTGTACGGCAGCTGCACACAAAGCAAGCAAGCAAAGCAGCAGCGGTGGCAGCAGCAGCATGAGTAGGGACGTGCAACACCAAGCAGCAGACTGACAGATCCATGATTTGCAATGCATTCTAAGAGCAGGTACTACCACAGCAGCATCAACACATCTAAACTAGTCATGTTCGGTTGAAAGCTCAATCTTTGACTTCTCCTCTCACCAAAGCGTAGAGCCCCATGCGCAGCATGTACGTCCACATCACGATGTGCAGCATGGTGTGCACTGACACCAGCTTCAGGAGCTGCGGCTGGAAGTGGAACACAGGCACCTCAGCCAGGCACGTTACGGTGAGCGTGAGGCCCATCAGCGTCTCACTGCCGCCGAGATCTTGCAGGAACAGGAACAGAAACTCGCCAATCACACCTGCACGGAGACAGCATTTAATCAGGATACAGGTTCGCCGCACACTGCACAAACCGAGACAGTATGGTGCAGGGCACACAGCGGGCTCCTGCCAAACGGTCGAGGCAAGCACAAGGTTGATGCTCGCATACATGTGCCACTGTTCAGGTGTGCTAAAAGAATTTTGTTGTGCGCACTTCAATTCAAGCAGCACTGTCAGCAGGGCTACTCACCAATGCCAAAGCCCATCACTGTGGCCTGCCACATGAAGATGAGCACAGGAGGGCTGCTCAGCAGCTGCCGCAACCCCTGCCAGAAGTCCACTGGCACCTGCTGCTGCTGCTGCTGTTGCAAGCTCTTAGCACCTTGCTGCTTGCCTGTCCCACTGCTACTGCTGTGTTCATCAACCGCGTGTGCTGGCCTGTGTATGTGCTGCACCTGCTGCAAGCTTTGGCTGCTGACTGCAGCAGTGTCAGTACTGTGCAGCAATACCACACATGCATCTGCATCTTCAACGCTGCGTGCCGCAGTGCTGTATGCCAGCTGCTGCTCCTGCCTGATATGCTGCTGCTGCTGCTGGTGGTGGTCACCTGCGGGTTCAGGTGCGTTGCGTGCATGCAGCAGCAGGCGCTGCTGCTCTAGATCCTCCAACTCCCCCTGATCAACATGTTGCAGTTGATCATCCTGCTGCTGCTGCTGCTGATGCAGCGTCATACCCTTCGTTAGCACTGTTGCAGTGCTGCCTGTGCTGCCTGTGCAATTCCTATCGTCGCTTATCTGCGGCTGTGCTGCTGCTTTCTGCAGCTCTACACTATCCATATCCTCCTGCTGCTGCTGCTGCTTGTTGCTGGCATGCTTAGCTCCGAGCTTGAATTCCATGTTCCATGCACAGTATACGCATGGCACAGACAGCAGCAGATAGGCTGAGAAGCCAGTCCACATGCCGTAGCGCGACACCATGGCGCCACTGACTGCTGATAAGCTGCCCCAACCAATGGCCCCCCTGCAATACGTAACAGCAGCAGCAGCAGCAGGTTGCCAGCTATTGAATGCAGACTGTGTGCCACAATCACAAGAAGGCTTGCAGTCCGTTGCTGGCTGAAGCACATTTTTCCAGTACAGAAGCTGCAACCTGGCATGTGGAGCAGTAACACAGGTGCGGCACCTACACTACTATTTCTGAAGCCGCTTGGTCAAAGGCGCATGCGGTCTTATGCCTTTGCTCAGCTGATAACGCATTGTTGCCGGCCACACTGCTAGCCAGGTGCTGCTGCTGCAGGTGCTAGCACACTGCGCCCTCACCAGAGCCTGCTTTTGCCATAATCAGTGTCCTGCAAGCAGCGAAGCAACAGCAGAAGCACGGCAAAGCTTGTCACGCCTTGAAAGACGGCAGAATGTGCTCATAGGCAGGCTGCCTGGGCATGACATCACGCAACAGGATGAGGTTACTACTAGGAAGCAGTGCTATCATCATGTCTGTAAGCTGAAGTCATTTAGCTGCACGTCGTATCCACTGCCCTCTCTTGTAGCTCTCACCCGCTTGCATGCTGCCACCACTGCTGCATCTGCCATCACGCCAACAGGCGCCGCCAGAAACTCCCCAGCTGCTGCCAACACCAGGAACGCCCAGAAGCTGTGCGCCAGGCTGACCCCCACACGCGTTAGTGTGGATGTTACAAACGTTGCAAGCATGATTGCCTTGTGGGCTGACAGCCGGTCTGCTAGGCCCGACCATAGGAAAGATGACGGGGCAGAGGTCCAGGGCTTTAGGGCCGCTAAAACGCCGATTTGGGCATCAGTGAGGCCGTTGCTGCGGTATAGGAGGTTTATGAATGGCCAGACACAGACCATGCCTGCAGTAAAGACAGCAAGCGTGAGGTCAGCACGACAGAAAGTGGTGCACGTGTTGTCATAGTGATGTGATGGCAGTGGTAGGTGGGCCGAGGATGGCAATCGCCTGGCGATTGAGTCAAGGTGAATGCTATAACAATCAGAATAGCTGAGTTATGGAGGATGTATGCATGCTGGAGCGATGGTGCGTTCTATCAATTCGGACTCAAGACAGACAACAGCGCATGGCAAATGCATGGCTGAGCCTCTGCCTGCCTGTTTACCGCCGCAGTCAGGCTGTTGCCCCTATCAGCTGGCAAGGCAGATCCTCACCTCCGAAATAGAAGAAGTACCATGTGTTGTACAGCCACATGATTGCTGGCTCGTGCCCTGTCCTGCTGCTACACTGCTGCTGCCAGGCTAGCTAGTCTCGTTTCAGACACCGGCTCGTAATCGGTGGTTCAACAGAACTCATTGAAACCAATGAAAGATCGTGTAATCAACGACTTTAAGCCGCAGGGCCACACCAGCTGAACGGACCACAACGACGAGACAACCACAGACCGCGAGTGCAGTGGTATCAGCACATTTGGAAGACATCTACAGTCTTACAGTCACAATTTTCATGCTGCGTCTTGCCAACAGCGCTGGAGCACTACAGTGACATCCTCAAAACCTCAGGCACCGTGCCTGTTTGAAAGCAGGGCTGTCATTGTCACTTGCAGTATCGCCAGTTTTGTCCAGTTTGCGCCGTCACGCCATCAACAGGTCTCAAATGTGCGATTTGCTGCCAATGAGCTGTTCCACACACTATAGTAGCGCCAACACTGCCCAGTGACATGCCTGCTGGCCAGACCATGGGCTGGCATGGTGCCCAATAGGCACTGCCCATCATGGCCGCCGCGCAGCGGCTGCGGCAGTGCAGAGAGCAATCAATAACAGCTGGGTGTAGAAGGCATGAACATTATACATGTTACCATGTTGGCATACCATAGAGTCTGGACAGTACCCTGCAACAAGGGCTCTGAGCAAACTCAGGTGCAGCTGCACAGATAACGGGTTGAAGCCGCTCTGCAGCGCTGCTCGCAATGCGCCACCAGTGTCTTCAGCTGCAGCAGTGACCATAATCAACTGCCATGAGTCAAAACAACCAATGCTGGCCATCATACATAGCCGTGAACGTAGAGTCCCCACCATGGTCTGCATACTACCGACAACCGCCGAACAAGCACAAGGGCGAAACCCAACAATTCAAGTCCTGCTGCACATACAACCGTTGTACGCGACGTACTTGCACGATATGCACTACAGCTTTCTTCCATACAGCAAGCACTTGGCTCCTGCTGTGCCGCCGCTGCTGCTGCTGCTGCTGCAGCTGCCGTTGTTGCATCACTGGGGTGGCAGCACTTTCTTCAGGAATGCACCAACATCTGCAATTTCCTGGGGAACAGCCTGCACACAGCAGCAGCAAGCGCACCAACAGGCAGCAGAGCAGAAGCAGTATTCAGCGTATTGAGCTACATCTCGACTGCCATTTTCAGAAGTATAGCAGGCACAGTGGCTGGCACACTGCCAGAACTGACACGCAGCCCGATCCCATGAGACCGCAGGTTCAGCACTGCAGGCATACGGTACAACTGCAAGCAGCTCACCCCATGTGCCATGCCGTTGTATGTTTTGAAGGTGATGTTGGCACCCAGCTCTTTGAGCATGTTGTAGGTGTTCACGCCAAACTTGTACTCAACCTGGCAGAAGGCAGCAGCAGCAGCAGCAGGGCACACACGACTATGATCAGCCGACAATCAACAGCAATATGCCGGCAGTATCACTGTGCCAAACGATGCCGTATGTACTGTGCAGGTAGAACTTGTGCCATGTTGCTGTGGCTGCCAGGCAGCACTTTGCCGATCATGATAACAGCCATGGGAGTCCTCACCGTGAAGTCTGCAGAGTACAAGCAGTAACGATTGCGCTGCAGCACCCATGCACCTGGTGGTGGATCACCAGTTGTGCCTGCGAAGTGCAAACTGTCAAACATAGTGCTGCGCCAGTCCCCCTCACCGTGTAGTCTGCAGATTACAAGCAGTTGAGGTTGAGCTGCAGCACCCATGCATGCGGTGAATCATTGGTTGTGCTGAGCTTTGATCTGTTGAACATACTGCTGCGCCAATCCCCCTCACCGTGTAATCGGCGTCTCCGTGCAGGTAGTGTGCCATGTTGCTATGGCTGCAGAGCAGCAGCTTGTAAATCATCAATGAGGATAACAGCCATATGCTTCACCAGAACAGCGTCCTCACCGTGTAGTCGGCGTCTCCGTGGGCCTGGAAGAGCTGCAGCACCCATGCATGCAGCAAAACATTGGTTGTACCTGCAAAACTGCAAATACTGAGCTTAGTGCTGCGCCAGTCCCCCCTCACCGTGTAGTCAGCGTCTCCGTGCAGGTAGTGCGCCAAGTTGCTATGGCTGCAGCGCAGCAGTTTGTCAATCGACGATTAGGACAACAGCCATATGACTCCTTAGAACAGCCAAGGGCGTCCTCACCGTGTAGTCTGCAGACCTCAAGCAACTAAAGTTGAGCTGCGGCATCCATGCACCTGGTGGATTTGTTCCAATTGTGCCTGCGAAACTGCAAGCTGTTGAAATGAAACTTGTGCTGCGCCGTCCCCCTCACCGTGTAGTCAGCGTCTCCGTGGGCCTGGAAGATCGGCGTGTTCATGTTGGCCTCAGACACCAGCGGGGGCTCCTTGCGCAGCGGCAAGTACGTGCTCAGGCCTGCAATGAAAGCGCAGCAGCACACACGCAGGTGCAGTACAATGAGCTTGCGTTCGTCAAGTTGGCCTCAGACACCAGCGGGCGCTCCTTGCGCAGCGGCAGGTACGTGCTCAGGCCTGTAAGGCTTACAGAGAAGAGCAGCAAGACACAAGCACGTGCAGTAGATTCAGCTTGAGTTCCCTCTTGAAGTGTGATGTGTGATGACTGGGGCGGTAGTGTTCATAGGCGTCAAATTGCATGACGTAGCATGTGTGCTTGGTGGCAACCATTTGCCTGGGAACGGGATCTGCACGACGCAGAGAAGTGCATATACGCCTGCTTCGCATTCAGGTTATGCGTAGTTGGTTGGCCACTCGTAGCCATATGCACCCTCCTCAACCAATCCTGCCATCTTATGCCATCTTATGCTGTTTATGCTGTTTGACACATGCGCTATGTTGCAAGGCCATGGAAACAGCTGCGCGTTGCAACGGCATGCTGAAGTTCGCCCTGTGCCTGCAAAGTGATTGTTCTGCCAGGACTTGAAAAGCCTGCGCTGGGAGCGCCTTGAGTGCGCTGACACCACAAAACCAACAGCAGCAAATCAAACAACACCAACAAGCACCATGCTTCATAAGCCGTAACGAACTACTCGGGCTAACTTGTGCTCCGAGCGCAGCACCACGAGCGCGGCTGCGTGGATACCCAAAACACCACTTGCACCCTACAAGCACCAACAAGCGCCATGCGGCAAACTCTACGCGCCCTCACCAATCACTATTGCCAGCTTTTGCTCAAATTGCAGTGCCATGAGTGTGACTGCATTTGCATCGACCCCCACAACACCACTAGCATCGTACAAACACCAACAAGCGCCATATGGCAAACTCTGCGCGCCCTCACCGATCATTGCTGCCAGCTTGTGCTTAGATCGCAGCGGCATGAGCACGACTACGTAACCCCCAAAACACCACCACCATTATACAACCGCCAACTTGCTGAACAAGCGTCAGGCGGCAAACTCTACACGCCCTCACCGATCACTCCTGCCAGCTTGTGCTCAGATCGCAGTGCCATGAGCGCAACTGCACCCCCCTGGCTGAAGCCCGCCACCACCACGCGCTCACTGGGCAGCCCGCCAGCAATCTCCTTGTCGATCAACTCCTCAATGTACCTGCAATGAGAAGTGGGATTACAGCACGTCGGTGTTTGTGCATCTTGCTATGTTGCATTGTGCATACCCCAGCAATCTCCTTGTCGGTCGATTCCTCAATGTACCTGCAGCGCCAGGTGCAAGTTACAGCAGGTTGATGTTATGTGCATCTTGCAGATGCTGCTGCCGGTGTTGCATTGTGCATCCCCCAGCGATCTGCTTGTGAATGAACTCCTCGACATACCTGCATGGTGGGGTGAAGTCTGCGTACATCTTGGTCACATTCATTGAATAGACATGCTCCTGCTGCTGCTGCTGCTCGGTTTACACACAATGGAAACAAAGGCCACCTGTGTCGGTATATACCCCCAGCCCCTGGCCCAAGGTGAAGCCAGCTCACCGCTTGTTCTCGAACAGTCCGTCCCTGAACTCCTTTGCATCAAAATCCTCTAGGCTGGCAACGTCGTACCAGACACATGATATGCATGTGGTGCAGCCTACGCCCAACCCATCTCAGCACGCTTGCTTTTGCAGAGTCTACCAGGTCATGCGCAACCTCATGCCGTATAATTGCAACTGGCTAAGGGCGCTATCTATACGCATCCCCTCCTCTCAAATATAAACAAGATATTGAGCCAGCTCACCGCTTGCTCTCATGCAGTCCGTCCTTGTCCTCCTTCTGGTCAATGTCCTCCAGGCTGGCAATGTCGTACCAGCCAGGCATGCGCATATGGTGCAGCCTACGCCCAACCCATCTCAGCACGCTTACTTTTGCAGAGCCTGCCAGGTTGTGCGCAACCTCATGCTGGGCGCTGCAGCTAGGCCACATGCGCTATCTATATGCCTGCCCTCTTCCCAAACAAAACACAGCTTGCCGAGCCAGCTCACCGCTTGCTCTCATGCAGGCCATCTTTGTCCTCCTTCTGGTCAATGTCTTCCAGGCTGGCAATGTCGTACCAGCCAGGCATGCGCATGCCAAAGTTGACTGAAATCGGGCGCTGCAGGGCATGCAGCACAACGCGGCAGCAAAACAGGCAGTGTCAGCCATGTGCATTGTGCGAGCCCACCTGTGGTATGCAACTGCTGAAAAGCTGCAAAGGCTGGTTGCCTCTGCTTGTACCCGTTGCTCATTCTGCTGAAGTGCTGCTGCCACCAGACACATGCAGCACACACGCGACTGGCTGCTGGCCCACTGCCAGTTTCAGTGGCAGTCCACCACGGCGCACCCCTCGCGCTAGCCCACTGTGTGCAACCAAAACCGGCCACCCCGGTTTTCCTGCAAGACCTCCCTGCCCAAGCTCCTGCAAGCTGCTCGTCAGCTCAGCTCACGTTTGGTGCGTGTGGGAAGACAAACTTGACGTGCCGCAGCTCTGGCGCCCACTCAGCACCAACAGGGGCCCATCCGTCACCGGAGTCACCCAGGCCATGCAGCATGATCACGGTGCCTGCAGGACAATACAAGTAAGTTTGCAGGATGTGACATATGCTTGAGCTGGAGTCTGCATGGGTTGCAGGGGGCACCAAGTGCTGGTGCAGTCCTGCTAGCCAGGGCATGCATTATAGCAGCTGCATGCAGCGTTCCTAGTTCCTAGATGCCCCTTACTCAAAACACCATGCATGCTAGTGCCGAGAGGGAGGGTGCAGCAGGTGCATGCTGATGAGACACAGCTGCTGCAAAAGGCCACTGCTACCACGCATGCGGCCCTATAGTGTGCGATCACACTTGCTGTCGCTGAGCACTACGAGCTCTCTGCGCCCGCAGCTGCCACGCATGAGGCACTTGGTGCGGGGAGTGGCTTGCCTGTGTGCTTGTCACGTGCATTGAAAACAATCGGATCCCTGTACTTAAACTGCTGGGTAGACATGTTTGACTTGCCACTGATAGATCTAAGTGCAGTGGGCGAGTTGCTGCTGCTGTTCTTGCTGCTGGTGCTGTTCTTGCTGCTGCTGGTGGCCCTGCTGGCGTTGGCAGTTGTGTTTAGCGCCCTAGTCCTGCTGCTGTTGCTGAGTGCGAGACCTTGCTGCACTGGGCTGGCGAGCTTTCCAATGCCTCTAGCAGCAATTTTGTTCAGAGCTACGGGCATTAGAAGGGCAGCAAGCAGAGCAAAGAACAACACCACACCAGGCCAGCAGTAGCCTAGGGCTCTTGAGCGATCAAACAGCGTCAAAGCCATGCACAGCCACTGAAGCACGTACAAATGGACATAGCAGCGCGATTAGTGCATGATCAGTGCAAGTAACGAAGTGCACAGACATACAACACACATGACCTGACTGTTCAGTTCACGGCTACCTTTGCCAGTTTTTGTTGTCAGACGCGTAACGATATGTGCTTTACCCGCTTTGTATCATCTTTTGGATAGCGTACGAAACGCCCACGACGTCCAGGCCCACTCCCGGTCCACCTTTCACCTCGCTTGCAATGGCTCTCGCAGTCCGCTCCCCTGCCGCCGCGGCATTCACTAGCAGCAAGGTACCGTAAACAACTTTGAAGGATTGCCCGCAGGCAGAATGCGTTCTGCTGCAACCTGACCCATCCTTTGCTGTCAGCAGGTGGCAGGAGTGGCACCACGCGCACCACGCGCACGGATGGTGGTCCGGGCTGACCCGTAAGCAGCCAGACGCATTCCTAGGTTCTGAAGTGCACTGCGGTTGCGATTTAACTGCTGTGCTATGGGCGCACAGTGCATTGCAGCCGCGCCTCTGCTGCTGCTGCTGCACTGTCCCCACAAGTTCTGCAGCAGTTGCTCTGCTGGCCTGCTCACCCACCCACTGTAATACTTCATTTCTGATGCAGGCCTGAGTATGACCGGGCAACTGGTTTCGTGGCTGAGGACAACAGTGGCAGGGCAAACATCTTCCCCACAAAGGTACAGCACAGCTTTTCCCAGCGATGCATTGCACAGCCTTTGTCTTTGCCTGCAGCAGTGTGTAGCCAAACGTGCTACATTCACTGCAGCTGCAGCGATACGCATCTGTGCAATCAAGGCAGCCGTGGCTGACTGTTGCTGTGTGGCTGTGTGCCTGCCGCCTGCAGCAACAAGCCTACCTGTCCAGCAGCACGTCTGACGCAGCTGCACGCCAGGGCCTCGGAGGTGCACAGGGTGAGTGAGAGGGATTGCAGGACACCCAGATTGCAGACAGAGAGAAAGACGATGCAGCGAAGTGTAGTACTCGCATGTCTAGATGGGTGAGTGCAGCAGGCTAGTTCTCTACCTGGGTTCTTGAGAGACAGGCTGACAACTTGGCAGCAGGTGTACTAGCGGGATGCTGCCTGCCGCTACAAGCTCGGCTGATTGTTATTGCCAGCTGCCGTGGATGAGTAGCAAAGAGGGTGTGCAGCGCACGCAAGCCGGTGACGCGAGTTTCTTTTCAATGCTGCAAAATGTAATGATGGACTTTGCTTGGCTTCCTGAGTGCCACCACCATAGCAAGTGTAGAGCTGCAACGCTGCATCTCTCACTGTGCTGTGCTTGCTCCGCGCATTTGCAGGTGGCATCCTGGTCGGGTTTGTGATTGGCGCTGTGGCACTGGTCACTGTGCTGGGCCTCAAGGCACCCGGACCTGAGACACTGCAGTCCGTGAGTCGCAGTGCTAGCTCGTTTGCCGCTGGAGTGTAGCCCGCAGCCTCGCTTGGCACAGCAGCTGCACAGTGCATCATGCCAGCACGCAGCATCACTGCACACCATTTGCTGTGCAGCTGAGCTGTAGTGCATTCCTGCGCCATAGCAATGCTGTGCACGATTGTCGGCACCTTTGCACCTGGCACTCAGATGCCTATGCTGCAATCCACGTTGCGTGTGCCTGATGCACTGGGTGGCATCACCTCTTGTAACATCAGCAGTGAGGGGCCCTGCAACCCAGGCAATGCACACCTCCTGGTTTGAACATAATGCTGTTTTGTGCCTGCAGGTGGGCGGCACCTATGAGGGCGAGACGCTGACCGCCATCGCTTCCCGCATCCAGAGCTCCCTGTGAAAGAAGACTTTACGTAGAAGCAGCACATTATGTATCCCGTGGTACACTGCACTGGTCCTCTGCGAGTAGCTCTGGTGAAACAGGCGCTGTCACTGTGCTGTTTCTGGCAGGCGTGTTTGAGATCGTGCTGTTGACTGATGAGGCAGATGAGGCGCAGCACACAATGACATACCTTGTGCAGCTCTGGTCGCAATATGCAGATACAGCAGGTGTCATAAAGCATGTTGGGCTTGTGCTGCTTTGTTCGCAATATGCAGATACAGCAGGCGTCATAAAGCATGTTGGGTCTGGGACAGCCGTGGCTGCTGACAGTTGTTGTTGACGCTGCGGGTTTTTGCAGCGCACGTACTCACAGGTTTGCAGTGGTAGAGTGATGGGGCTGGTATTGATGCCGCCAGTTTTGGTAGCATGCACTTTTGGCATGCAGGCGGCATGGTGGAGCTGTATGCTGTTGCGCCAGCAGCACCTGAGCAGAAGTTTTGATTGAAGCAGTGCACATATGACACGATCTCCATGCGGAGAGCAGATCAGCACTCATGAGCTTAGAGTGTGCAGTTTGTCAAATGCAATGTAGCTGTGCTGGCGTTTCTGCAAGGTACTATTTCCATACTGCAGTGCACGAGCAAGGCAGTCGCACAGGTGTAACCTGATTTCAATGTTTCAAGTCAACCAACTTTGTCATAGCGCGTTCCCTGCCATATGGACCACATTGCAGTGATCACTGTCGAAATGATCAGGGGGCTGGATGACTTGATGATCACTGTGGTATCGTACATGCATCCCCCCACCAGAACAAAAAGCACATTCTGCTTCTCCTGCTTTTTGCGAGAACAATGGACTACATCCAAGGCGACTGTGCGCGAGCAGGTGTCACTGACACCGTTTGAAGGTGTTTGGGCGGGCTACCACACAAGCAGGCTACAAAAGCATTGAAGGCTGTCAGTGCTCGCTCCCCGCTGTCATGGCCGAGAGCAGAACTGACCAGGTTTCGTTTGCGTGCAGGTAATACTAGAAACAACTAGCAAGGAGAAGCAGAAGCCTGAGATTCCAGCATGTTCAGCCATGGTGGCGGGGGCCCCATCTAGACATGTGAGTGCTGCATTCTGCTGCATTATCTCTGCAATTTGAGTATCCTGCAACCCTTTTCACTGTGGTGTTGTATACGGCATCATAGCGGATTCCTTGCATTGCTTGCACAACCATGGCTTGCGCGGATGACTGCCTCAGTCAACTGTTGAACATTGTTGAACATTGGAAGCAGCCATTCAGGTTCTGGTGCAGCAGTCTGCACACAGCAGCAACCTTACGACAGACAGGTCATCAGAGGCAGACAGTTGCATCGAAACAACAGCCAAAACTGTGCGACATCCGCAGCGGGACTCGAACCCGCAACCCCTTGATTAGAAGTCAAGTGCGCTATCCATTGCGCCATGCGGACATAGTAATACTATGGAGTCCATGATTCGGCGCCTCTACTGGTGTGTTAGTAGGATATATACGCAATTTCGTTATTTTTCATACAGCTGCTCATTGTACTGGCGCCCCGCTCTGGTTGACCTTCCTGCTTTTACATGCTGTGCTGTCCGTAGTTGTCCGGTTTCCACTTTCTGGCAAGGCCATGTTGCATGTCGTGTGTCACTGTGCTTGATTTTTCAGCTCTGTGTGTCGCAATGCGTGCTGCTATGCTTGCCAGCCATGAGGGTTGCAGAAGCAGTAACACCTTAGTTTGCATGCCGCATGCAATGTCTCCTGTCGGTCCCGCGTGCTCCTGCTTGCTGCAGTCTGGTGTGTACAGCGGTGCCTTGGTGCAATCATGCCAAACACCCATGGTAAGCAGCACCATTGTGCATCCCGCTTGCTGTTTGGACCATGCCTGCCTTCCCCTGTGCGTTTTGTGCCCTGTGCTTTGAGCACCTTGCTGCTTTTCGGGCTGCACTTCGCACATGCTGCACTGCATGTACTTGTTGGTTTATGGGGAGGTAGGGGCTGCAAGATGCCTCTGGAGTTTTACTTTGGTTGCATCTTGTGGCTTGCTATCGGGTTCTCATGATATGTGAGCTGAAAGAGGGGCAAGTGACTCGCTCTAGGGCGATAGCTTGCCCACCCCTGTAACAGACCTCTCTCTCTCTCTCTCTCATTGGCGTGTTGCGGTGCCTGGAGATCACCCGTTTTTGCGTTCTGATCCAGCACAGCTGCGCATTGTACTGGCGCCCCGCTCTGGTTGACCTTCCTGCTTTTACATGCTGTGCTGTCCGTAGTTGTCCGGTTTCCACTTTCTGGCAAGGCCACGTTGCATGTCGTGTGTCACTGTGCTTGATTTTTCAGCTCTGTGTGTCGCAATGCGTGCTGCTATGCTTGCCAGCCATGAGGGTTGCAGAAGCAGTAGCACCTTAGTTTGCATGCCGCATGCAATGTCTCCTGTCGGTCCCGCGTGCTCCTGCTTGCTGCAGTCTGCTGTGTACAGCGGTGCCTTGGTGCAATCATGCCAAACACCTATGGTAAGCAGCACCATTGTGCATCCCGCTTGCTGTTTGGACCATGCCTGCCTTCCCCCGTGCGTTTTGTGCCCTGTGCTTTGAGCACCCTGCTGCTTTTCGGGCTGCACTTCGCACATGCTGCACTGCATGTACTTGTTGGTTTATGGGGAGGTAGGGGCTGCAAGATGCCCCTGGAGTTTTACTTTGGTTGCATCTTGTGGCTTGCTATCGGGTTCTCATGATATGTGAGCTGAAAGAGGGGCAAGTGACTCGCTCTAGGGCGATAGCTTGCCCACCCCTGTAACAGACCTCTCTCTCTCTCTCTCTTGCTGTTCTGTGCTTGATTTTTCAGCTCTGTGTGTCGCAATGCGTGCTGCTATGCTTGCCAGCCATGAGGGTTGCAGAAGCAGTAGCACCTTAGTTTGCATGCCGCATGCAATGTCTCCTGTCGGTCCCGCGTGCTCCTGCTTGCTGCAGTCTGGTGTGTACAGCGGTGCCTTGGTGCAATCATGCCAAACACCTATGGTAAGCAGCACCATTGTGCATCCCGCTTGCTGTTTGGACCATGCCTGCCTTCCCCTGTGCGTTTTGTGCCCTGTGCTTTGAGCACCCTGCTGCTTTTCGGGCTGCACTTCGCACATGCTGCACTGCATGTACTTGTTGGTTTATGGGGAGGTAGGGGCTGCAAGATGCCTCTGGAGTTTTACTTTGGTTGCATCTTGTGGCTTGCTATCGGGTTCTCATGATATGTGAGCTGAAAGAGGGGCAAGTGACTCGCTCTAGGGCGATAGCTTGCCCACCCCTGTAACAGACCTCTCTCTCTCTGCGTTCTGATCCAGCACAGCTGCGCATTGTACTGGCGCCCCGCTCTAGTTGACCTTCCTGCTTTTACATGCTGTGCTGTCAGTAGTTGTCCGGTTTCCACTTTCTGGCAAGGCCATGTTGCATGTCGTGTGTCACTGTGCTTGATTTTTCAGCTCTGTGTGTCGCATTTCGTGCTGCTATGCTTGCCAGCCATGAGGGTTGCAGAAGCAGTAGCACCTTAGTTTGCATGCCGCATGCAGTGTCTCCTGTCGGTCCCGCGTGCTCCTGCTTGCTGCAGTCTGGTGTGTACAGCGGCGCCTTGGTGCAATCATGCCAAACACCTATGGTAAGCAGCACCATTGTGCATCCCGCTTGCTGTTTGGACCATGCCTGCCTTCCCCTGTGCGTTTTGTGCCCTGTGCTTTGAGCACCCTGCTGCTTTTCGGGCTGCACTTCGCACATGCTGCACTGCATGTACATGTTGGTTTATGGGGAGGTAGGGGCTGCAAGATGCCTCTGGAGTTTTACTTTGGTTGCATCTTGTGGCTTGCTATCGGGTTCTCATGATATGTGAGCTGAAAGAGGGGCAAGTGACTCGCTCTAGGGCGATAGCTTGCCCACCC
>CADDIJ020001078.1:0-42018 GCA_902809745.2 Tetradesmus lagerheimii | reverse complement strand
CCCTACTAGGGTAGTACCAGTTGTAACAGGGATTAATGATAGACAAACGGTTGTGTCACAGCAATTGCACAGTCCCGGCCTTTGATGACCGTCGTAATATGACCGTCATACCATCAGAAAGTTCCAGCCAACGGTCCAGTTGTGTCCAGTTGTGCTCTGGTCCAACGTCAACAGAACCAAGCTGCTGCCAGGCCAACAGCCACAGTTGGGCCGCATACTGTGGGTGCTACTGACCACCTGCCTGTGTCTGCCCGCATTGTCAGGCCTGTGGTACGCCGCCCTGCAAAACAGGTTGTGCTGCGCCTCAACGCACAGCCCAAGGATTTCAGGCTGCAGAATGGGGAGCAGTCAGCGGAACTTGAGGCATATCAGGATGCTCTGTCGCAGCTTGGCGCAGCCTACACAGCCACGGTCACCACTTTGCAGCAGCAGGCTTCTGCAGGCTCAACTACAGCAACTAGTGCAGTGCAGCAAGCGCACGAGCAGATGCTAGCAGCACTTCGTCATGCTGTCAACGCCAGTTTTGGCTACAAGAGGGTTTGGGTTGGCAAGTCCTTCCCATGGTGGACTCAGGAGCTCACAGATGCTGTGGAGGACAGGAAGCAGGCTTACCTGCGCTACAAGAACTCAGGGCTTGTAGCAGATTGGGCTACTTACAAACAGCAGCAGAAGGTTACTACACAGCTGGTCAAAGCAGCAGAGAAGCAGTACAAAGAGCAGTGCCAGCATGCCATTACTTCTGCATACACAAATCGCATGAATGATGACAGCCTGCTTGGAGAGAAAGACATGTGGCAGCTTGTGCGTCGTCTGTGCCCTAAGCATGTCAGCGAGGCAGATTACAGCGTCATGCAGCATCCATCTGGGCATGTGGCATCTACCCCAGCTGAGAAAGCTGATGCTTTCAAGTGTCATTATGAGCGCATTGGCAGCCATGCAGCATTTGCTTCCTCCAACCCCCAGTTTGACGCTGCACACATGTCCCGAGTTGCAGCCAATGTGCAACAGTATTTGCAAGACTCTGCTGACTCCCCTGCCACCCCACTGGACCTGCCCATCACTGCCGCCGAAGTTTCCGACTGCCTGCAGAGGCTACGCACTGGCATGGCCGGCAACCCGGCTGAGGAGGGCATTGTCAATGAGCTACTCAAGTATGGAGGCAGCACGGCCGCAGATATGTTACTGCAGTACTGCAATCTGATGTTGCAGCTTGAGCAGGTGCACCAGGTGCCAGGTACAGTTGTGAACATGCCCAAGAAGGGTGACCTGACAGACCCCACCAACTACCGTGGTATCACCCTGCTTAGCGTGCTTTGCAAATTTTACACCAGCGTTCTCAACCAGCGCCTCATCAACTTTGCAGAAGGCAAGTCAGTGGCGGAGGGCACGACACAGCAACGGCAGCAGCAGCAGCAGCAGCAGCAGCAGCAACAGCAGGCGCAACAGCAGCAGCAGCAACAGCAGGCGCAACAGCAGCAGCAGCAGGCACGTCAGCAGCAGCAGGCGCAACAGCAGCAGCAGCAGGCACGTCAGCAGCAGCAGGCGCAACAGCAGCAGCAGCAGGCACGTCAGCAGCAACAGCAGCAGCAGCAGCAGCAGCAGCAGCGTGTAACTGCTGCTACAGCAGCAGGAACGCCGCTGCTGCACGAGAGCCAGAACGGCTTTCGTCCCAAGCGCAGCTGTGCTGACCACCAGAGTGTGCTCAGTGAAGTGTTGGGTGGGAGGAAAGCTGAGGGGAAGGATTCTTATGTGCTGTTTGTTGACACCTATAAGGCTTTCCCAACAGTGTGGCTTGATGGGCTCTTTCAAAAGCTGTGGGACAAGGGTGTGCGTGGAAAGATGTTCCGTGTAATCTACAACTTGTATCAGGGTGCACGCCGTGTGGTGTCTCACGAAGGTCATGTCACTGAGAGCTTCACATGTGACCTTGGTTTGCATGAGGGCGATGTTATTTCCCCACACTGTACCTGTACTTCATTGATGATCTGCTGCATGAGGTGCATGCAAAGCACCCTGGAATCACCCTTATGGGCCCTTGTGACGAACCTGCTGGTCAGGTTGTGGCAGCCATGCAGGCTGATGACTTTGTTGCTGTGTGCGGATCTCTGGCTGAGGTTCAGGCTGTGGCTGCAACAGTTTATGAATACAGTTGTAAGTGGCGGTTCAAGCTGAATAGCTTGAAGTCTGCCGTCATGCATGTCTCACCAGCTAGACAGCCCAGCCAGTTGGCTGACTCTGGCATCATTTGGAATGGTGTGCCTGTGCCTGTTGTATCAGAGTACTGCTACCTTGGCCTGTGGTTCAACAATGCCTGCAACTGGAATACGCACTTTGAAAAGAAGTTGGCAAAAGTGCATCGTGTGAAGGGTGGGCTCATGCCAGTTTGGAAGAGCCGGCTCATCAGCGTGGAAGTAAAGCGTATCATTCTGCTTACATGCGTTCGCCCGATTGTTGAATATGGCAGTGAGGTCTGGTTTCCGTCAACTGCAAGGCAACCGCAACAGATTGACAAAGTGCAGACTGACATCATCAAGTGCTCAATGCGTTGTGGCAAGGAGCGCCCTTGCACTTCACTTGTTCTGGCTGAATGGGGTGTGAAGCCATTGCACATGTGGCTTCATCAGAGGGCGATGGAGTATTACTTTAGGGTCCAGCATATGCAGAATTCGCGTTTGCCACGTCAGGTTTTCTCAGCTGAGTGGAAGCGCCCTAGTGGTGCTGTTGCGGTCACACCTTGGCATAAGTATGTGCAGAGTTTGCTTTGCAAGTATGGTGTGGATGTTGAGGCGGCGGCTGATCGAGCTAATGCGTGCAAGAATCACATCAACCGTCAGGTCAGGAAGCTACATCATGTTAATGGGTAACATGATGATGATGATGAGGTCAGGAAGCTGCATGCAGACAGAATTGTTTGTGAATCACTGCAGCACTCTACTTTGAGCCGTTACATCACGCATGTGCACCCTACACATGCTGATGCCATGCGTTTTAAAAGGGCTAGGCCCTTTCTGTGTTCTGGTGCGCCAACGCGTGGTATTGAGTTGCTGATGCGTGTTCGAATGGGCTGTCTTTGCGCGCATGAGCGTACCAGTCGTTATGGCGGCAGCAGAGCTGATTCTAACACAGCATGTCCTGCTTGTGGTCAGGGTGTTGAGTCTTTGTCACATCTGATGTTTGATTGTCCCGCTACTTCTGCTCAGAGGGATATTATGCTTGATGAAATTCGGTCTGTTTTGCGTGATGTTGTTGGCGGCGCTGAAAAATTGCGCAATGTGTTGTCGTTGACTGATGCATCCACCAAGTTGTTGCGTTTTGTTTCTGATGATATTTGGGGTAGTAGGGGGGTGTGCCGAGTGATGTCTAGGAGCATTGCTGAGTATCTTGTCCAAGCTTGGGATGTGCGTAATAATTGCAAACACAATGGAGCAGTGCTCCCTCTTTCTTCCGCTCCTGAGGGGCGCGGGGCCGATGGCGTTGATGCTATGGTTTGATGGGTAACATTATGATGATGATGGTCAACAGAACCGTTGCATTGCGAGAACACACTGCTGCTTCAAACAACAGCGATCACCTGTGTGACACACAGGTGGTCACAGCATCACATTGGACGCAGCAACCGGCAAACTCAGCACCCAGCCTTTAAAAGCAGGAGCTCAGCCAGCCAGCTGAGCTACACACACACCAGTTCCGACAGGTTGCTGCAACCAGGCTACACAGCTGCCGTCAGCAGCTGCTGCAGCGCCTGGGCTTGCTGCTGCTGCCCTCCATCCGCTGCCCAGCGCAGCCACTCTGCCTCGCTGAGCCCCACACACATGTACTGCCTAACAGTAGGCAGTACAAATGCGCATGTGACAGCTGTCATGCCAGTCAATGCACACAGCTGCTGCTGCTGCTGCTCACCATCCTGCCGCCAGCTACTACTGCTGCTGCTGCTGCCAGAAAAGTCATCACCCAGCACTCGACTCAGTTGTGCTTCAGGAACCAGCACAAGCAGCACCTTCTGGCCATGCCTGCTGCTGTCGCCTGCAACTCCCGCCCCACCACTACCAGCAGCAGCAGCAGCAGGGACATCAACAACAATATGCCCCAGCAGCTGAGCTGTCACTTCAGCGCCTAACACATCCCAAACAGCACCTCCTGCAGCAGCAGCAGCAGCAGCAGCGCCGCCCTTGCCGCTTGCTGCACCCATAACAGCTGCTGGTACCGCAGCAGCTGCTGCGGCTGCTGCTGCTGCCTGTGCCGCTGCCCCGTCTTGGACTGTGAAGGCAGCAGATGTCAGGCCGCTACTGCGCAGAGCGGCCAGCACTTGCTGGCCAAAGGGACTGCTGCATACTGCTGCTGTTTGGCGCACAGCAACGCGGGCACCTAGGGGGCACAGCAGACAGCACAGCACACAGGTCAGCACGCAGAAGCAAACCCAGAAATATCAATCAGCTGTGACATGTGCGGGATCAGGCCAAATCTATTACACCTGGAGCAAGCAACCTCGCAGTCATACAGAAGCACCAGCAACAGAAGCAGAGGTCAATCCCTGCGATACACACGCTGCACAGCAGCAAAGGGCAGCCGGGCTTTGTAGCTTGAGTGCTCTGCTGGACTCTTGGTGACTCAGCACAATTGCTGCCAGGCAATCTCAACCACGCCTCACCTGCTGCTAACAGCTTCTTGCACACAGCTGCTGCCCTACCAGACACTTGCTGCTGCTGCTGCTTATCATTGCCGCAAAGCCCCCCAGACACTTGCTGCTGCCGCTGCTGCTGCATGCGAGGCTTCCGCCGCGCTCGCCCTGACTGCTGCTGCTGCTGCTGCTGCTGCTGCTGCTGTTGCTGTTGTGCTGCAACGATGATGTGTGCCCACATCACCTTAGCAGCATCTGCTGCAGTGAATGCGCCTGGACCCCACTCCACCACTGCTGCCCACAGCTGCTCAAAAATATCGGACTGCTTCACTCTGAGCACATCATCATCTGCTGCTGCTGCTGTGCCAGATCCTGCAGCTGCTGCTGCTGCTGCCGCAAGTAGCAGGTTTGCCAGCTGCTGTGGGCTAAGCTGCTCCACGTCTGAAGCAGCAACAGCCAGCAGCTGCTGCACAACGCTCAAACGATCTTCACGCATCTGCTGCTGCTGCAGTTGTACTGCCCAGCTGGACCATTGTACTGCCCATGCCAGGTCAGCAGCATCTGCTGCACTGTACTGCCTAGCATGTGCTGAAAAGTGGGCAGTACACACTGCAAGTACGCTGGCAGGTGCTGATCTCAACTCTGCAAGAGACCAAGCAATGGCCGCAATATCTTGAGGTGATGCTAAGTGCAACTGCAGTGACGCCCTGTGGTGCTGCTGCTGCTGCTGCAGCTCTTCTGCAACTGGCGCCGTCAGTGCTGCAATAGCCGCTGCTACAAACCCTCCATGATAAACCCCAGCTGCTGCTAAACCCCATAGCAAGCTGCTGACCTGGGTGACAGTAAACCCCGGCAGCAGCCGTACAGCAGCTGCTGCTAGGGCATAGAAGGGTTTAGAGTCTCGAAGCTCAACTGTACCCAAGCTCCAGGCGATTGCTGCTAGGTCACGAGGCTGCAGATGATTCCATATGTTACTGCTGCTGCTGCTGCTGCTACCACTGCTGCCAGGGACAGCTCCTAAGCCCTGCTGCTGCTGCTGCTGCTGAGCAACCAGCTGCAGACTAATCACCCTGAACACATCCATATCATGATACCCTGCTGCAGCCAACGCCCAGCTAAACCTCGACAACGCCCTAGCCTGCAAAACCCCACGCTGCAGCCGAGGCAGTAGCACATCTGACACAGCCGCAAACAGCTGCTCATCTGTGTGGCCGGCAGTAGCAAACGCAGCCAGCAGCCGCACTAGCGCCCAGCTACTGCCGTTATCAAACACTTCACGCCGCAGTACAGCAGCAGCAGCAGAGTCGAACAGCTGAGGAGCAGATACACCTGCTGCTGCGTATGCAGCGAGTGCAGTAGCAAGGTGCCGCAGCATTAGGCTGTCAGTGCTGGCAGCTAGGGGTAGCGCTAGCTGCTGCAGCAGCAGCTGTATCTCATGCTGCACAGCAGCAGCACTGGATGCTGCTGCTGCCGCTGGATCAAGAAACTGCAGTGAGGGCAGATCAATGACACTCTCACTGCTGCTGCTGCTGCCGGTCCAGCCAGCTGCTGCCAGCTGTCCTGCTGCTGCTGCCAGCACAACTAGCTCCTCTGCCGGTAGACGTCCAAACCCTGCTGCACGAACTGCACGCAAAAGCCTTACCGCCACAGCAGCAGCAGCAGCCTCATCAGCACTGCTGGCCAAACCTGCTGCTGCTCCTGCTGCTGTGGAGTTGGGTGTTACTGCAAAGTACTGGAGCTTCGCTAGCACATGCAGCAGTGCAGCAGCAATTCCAGATACGGCAAGCTCCGATTCAGCAGCAGCCAGCACACGCTGCGCTGCTGCTGCCACCAACTGCCCTGCTGCTGCAGCCTCATCATCTGCCTTGCCAAAACCCGGCTGCTGCTGCTGCTGCTGATACTTCTGTTTGTTTGCATCTGCAACAGATAGCAGCAGCAGACTCACTTCCAACAGGCTAAACCCTGCCAGTGTGCCCTGGGGTTCAACCCGCAAAGCCCTACCCCAGAGTTGCCCCACAAGCCAGGGTTCAGCAGATCCCAGCAGCACAAAACCCCGAGCAAGTGTGGCAATCTGCCTGGGGCCTAGGGCTTCTAGTTGGCTGCTTGCTGCTGCTGCTAGATAGGAGAGCAGCAGTGGATTGTCCTGCACCAGCTGCTGCTGCTGCTGCTGCTGGGGCAGACCTTCAATGTTAGCTTCCCTCCCGGCATCTGCTGTTGCTGCTGCTGCCCTCCGCTGCTGCTGCTGCTGCCGCTTTGGTTTCTGTCGCACCAGGTTCTTTTTCAGATCTGCTGCTACTGCTCGCCGCTGCTGGTCACGCTTCATGTTAGCGCAACTCCACACAAGGCATGCCAGCTCATGTGGTGATAGCCTACACGCTGGTACAGCGCTGCTGCTGCTGCTGCTGCTGTGTCTTTCTACTACGCTCTGCGCATCCTGCTGCTGCTGCTGATGCCAGCTCGCATACTCCGGACCTAAAACCTGATCCACAAGCCCCTGCAGAACCCCAGGCGGCACCAAATGCACAGCATCCGCATCTGCTACCGCCCAGATCAGGTTTAGTGCAGCCACTGCACTAAACCCTTGCAAGCCCTGCTGCTGCTGAGCCCTAGCCAGGAGGGCTTGAAACGCAGGATATGCCCCAGACTTTGGGGCAATGCGGCTGCGTGCTAAACCCCATGCACAGCGTGCTACGTCGCTAGGGCTTAGCACGGGTGCTAAACCCTGGATCATGGACCGCAGCTTGCGCCACAGCCTGTGGTCTTGGATGGAGAGTGCTGCTGCTGCTGTTGTGGCACGACACAGCTGGCCTCCTACACTACCGATGGCACCTGCGCACAAAAAAGGGACAGCAGGCGGGGTGTGATGGGGTTTTGGGGTTTCAGGCATAACATGGAAGTGCACAAGACAGAGGGACGGCACGCGGGCGTGATGGGTTTCCCCAGTGTGAACGCTTTGGCACAACATGGGCTGGCAAAGCACAATGCGCCAGTGTGCTGGTGATGCTGTCATCCTAGGCAAGCAACACAAAGCTAAAGCAGCCCCGTCACAGCATGCTGCACTGGGGTCGGCAGTTGCCTTGCTTCCTTGTGATAGCTTATACTATCCTTCCAGAGTAAAGCACGACGGGATTGAGCATCTGCTGGCCCCAACTTGGGGGAACTATACACTGCACACTACAGCTATGCAGAAGCGCCAGTTCATCTGCCCCGCACCTTTCATCTCATGCCGCACTTCACTCTGCACCAGCTGCTGTATCACCAGCCGCCACAAGCGCTGCTGCTGCTGCAGCCTGCCCCCTGCGCCCTCACCCTGCTGCTGCTGCTGCTGCAGCACCATAGGTGCAGGCCTCCACCCCACTTGTGCCCACACCCACAACACCCCAGAGGCGTGCTGGAAGCCGAGTCTGTCTACCTGCCTATACAGCAGAGCATCACAGCCCTTCAGCAGCTGCTGCAACTGCTCCTGCTGCTGCAGGTCTGCAGTTCCTGCGGCCGTCCCTGCTGCTGCTGCTGCTGCTGACCAGGTGGCATCACCAGCTTCCTGCTGCTGCAACGTACTGCTGCTGCTGCTGCTGCTGTTAGCAAGCGCTGTTGCGTTACATCGCAGTACAGTGACTGCCTGCAGCATCAGCCGAGTCGTGATGTCAGGTTGGTCGGCAGCAGCAGCAGCTGGCAGCAGCTGCAGCAGCTGCTGCAGCGACGTTGCAGCGCTGATGATTTGACGAAGCTCAGCAAGGCTGCTGCGCCTCAAGTCTGCTTGCCCACCATTGCTGCTGCTGCTGCTGGTATCTGCAGCAGCAGCATGACTTGTACTGCCACGGTCAGCAGGCCTAGGAAGCAGCACAGCCGGTCGCTGCGCCTGCAGTTGTTGTCGCCCAAGTTGCTGCTGCTGCTGTGAGCTCTGTTGTTGTGCTACTGCTTGTATGTTGAACTGTGGCAACGCTGTCCCCTGCCGCTGCCGCTGCTGCTGCAGCTGCATGTGCTGCTGCTGCATCTGCTGCCGTAGCAGCATCATGCCTGACAGCCTATCTCCTGGCAGCTGCTGATCATCAGCGTTGAAGTTGCATGACGCAGTACCACTGGTATAGCTATGGACTCTGCATATGGCACTACTGCTGTTATACAGGGTGCGGCCATGCGGCGCTGTGCTGTTGCCGGGTGCCGTGAGGTGTGAAGCGGCATAGCTGGTGATGTTCGTGCTGATGTGTTTAACCACTCATGGGTAGCCAACTGCGGCAAGCAGTGTCGTATAGGCTGGTCTACTGGCTGCTGCATCCACTGCTGCTGCTGCTATGCCTCGGCCGTCACGTTGTTCGCAGGCCGTGTGCTGGCTTAACCATCCGTTGAACTGGCGAGATTGTGAACGACATGTTCTCGCATGCGCTTCTAGCAGGCTTGCAGCTGCGCCCGAGCAGCAAAGCCGTTCTAGGGCTATGGCCACAACTCCTTACGACAGTAACGCTTTGGCTCCGTAACTACATATTATATGATAGCAAAACATGTGCAGAACGGCTTGTACGCTTGTGTTCGTGCGCAGCAGCACTGCATGCCTCCAAACAGGTTACACACACAGCAAGGCACCTGCTTCGTTGATTGCAGAACACAGGCTCCAGCACAACCCTCGACGGTTGAAGGCTTTGTCTGGTTGCGAAGGGCAACACACAGCAGGACAGGCACATGACAGCAGCTGACAGACATGCCATGTCAGCCGCAGATGTTATGTCACGGCGCATGTCAGAGCAGAACCCTGTTTGACTGCGGTCAGCGAAAGCAACTTGACCCCAACACAGTGCACCTTTCATAGTTTGTGACCCCACAAAACACAAATACAATCTGTGGTGCGTATTATATGGAGGGATTGACAAAGGTTGAACTCAGCCAAATCGACACAGCTGGCCTCCCTGTAACCTCATTGCACCTCAGCTAAAGGACAGCTGCTGCTCTTTGCTGCTGTCACGCCCCAGCTGCCGCGTCAAACCTTCAACTGCTTCCTGCTGCTTCCTGCAGGCAGGATGGCATCACTGATGCCGCGTGCGCCTGCAGAGTTGAACTGGTGGCTCAGCACCTCGTGTGCATCCTGCAAGCAGCAGAACACAATTCCACCATCACCTGCTTGTCGATCACGGCACGAGACAAGGCTGCATCTGCTTCTGCAACGTAGAGTCTGAACTTGCTCACTGCGCTCACCACTACAACGTGCGGAGTCAGCGTCATACCACACATGAGCAACCGGTGCTGTACTGGAGATGCCGCGAGTGTGAAAGTATGCAGCACTCTAGATCTAGCAGAAAAGCACAGACACCCGACCCCTGCATGTAAGGCTGCGCATGCATGCAAGGCTGGCTGGACCCTCTGTAACGAGTATGCAAGCAGCCTGTGGCTGAGGCAGCTGCGATGTCGCATGCACCAGCGCCCCACCTTGATAACGATGGTGTTGCACAGCGCATGGTGCGTGATCTCATCACTCACAGACCCCAACTTCTTCTGACTGCACGCACAGCAGCGCAAGGCACAGTGCACACATGTCAAATTCAATTGGCAACGCCAGTGCTTCCCTGCTAGACCATTCGCTATTGGGCTGGGTTGTGTACGCAAGGAGTCTGCATGTGGGGTGGCTGTCACAGGTGATGCTTCAAGTTCTGCCATGCTGCTCACCTATACCCGCTGGTGCCGCAGACCAGCGTGTCAACCTCTGTCATCTCCGCCAACATAACACATAACAAGCAGCTAAGATGACAAGCAGCTGGCTTTCTTGGTTGTGCTCGAAGCGGTAAACTGCGAGACTGCCGCCATGCGCCGCACCTGTATCCGCTGATGCCGCAGACCAGTGTGTCCACCTCTTTCAGCCCCACCAACAGAAAGCACATCACAAACGGCTGTCTCACAAGTTGCGCCCTACGCGTCAGACCTCAAAGCTGCCAGCATGCGCCGCACCTGTAGCCGCTGATGCCGCAGACCAGCATGTACTCCTCTTTCAGCCCCACCAGCAGATCTGCTGGTTCTAGAACACATCACAAAAGGTCGTCTGACCCGCTGCGCCCTACGCATCAAACCCCACAGCTGCCAGCATGCGCCGCACCTGTAGCCGTTGATGCTGCAGGCCAGCGTGTAAACCGCTAACAAGCCATCACTGGTTGTGGCACAACACATAAGTTGTGCCCAGCGCACAAACCTTCAAGCCTTGAAGGCATGTTGCCAGCATGCGCCGCACCTGTAGCCGCTGATGCCGCAGACTAGCGTGTCAACCTCCTTGATCGCCATCAGCTGCAGCAGCCCAGTCGACACACTCTGCGCGCGCTCAACACGCCAGCTCAGCGTCTCAAGGGGAATCTGCAGGGCACCCAAGCACGTGGTGGCACAGCAATGAGGGTGGTGTCTGATGCCGTGCTTGCAGGGCAGCTACAGCTGCTACTGTACGGGCTGCGGCAGGCACCTATGCTATGACGTGCAGCAGCTGCTCTGCGGTTTTTTGCAAGCGGTCAAGCTTCATCACTGCAAAACCCCCTACTATGCTAGCTTGACACTGCCAGCTGCTACCAGCTGTTTGTTACAGCATGTCTTGAACTGTGGCATAACAGAGTGGCTGGCGTGTTTCCCTCATCATACACACCTGCAGCTTCTCCGCCACTGCTGTGTAGTTTCTGAAGAAGTCTGGCCCGCTGGCAGGCTGGTGCTCGTAGCTGCAGCTGACCAGCAGCACACGGTCGCCAGGCCGCACCAGCCTGCACAGCACCACCACCAGCAGCAGCAGCAGTAACAGCAGCAGCAGCAGTACGGCATCCACAAGAACAGTCGGTTGAAAGAGCTGTGTCTTCAACGCTGCGGCTACTGCTGCTGTTAGACACCAGCAGACTGCCCCAACTGCTGGCACGTGACATGTGGGAACCAAAGATGTCAGTCGCAAGCATGGCAGCCTTGCGCACCACTGTCCTGCACTCAGCTTGACGGCAGGTGGATTAGGCATTGCTTAGGTCTGTCATAACGCCCAGGTCTACTGATATGATGCATGCCGCACTCTAAGCATCTCACTCACTGGTGGCACAGCGTGAGGAAGGCCACAGCTGCTGCCCTGCTGCCGTCTGTTGCAAACATGTAGTGGTGGCTCCCGGGGGTGCTGGTGCCTGCGCTGCTGCGCACAATGGCCACGCTGGCATGGCCCTCCCGCAGTGAGTAGTCAGACACAGTGCCCAGCATGTCACTGCAGCAGGTTAGCAGCAGCACAAACACAGACATGATCTTGGCCTGGATTTAAGCATGCAGAATTATGCATGGACCGAGTGTGCTTCTAGTCTGCAAACCATGATACCAGCTCGGGGTTGGGGAGCTCTGCTGTTGCTGATTGTGTGCATGTGCAGATGTGGCAGCTGCTGCCGTATTCTATGCAACTGTCTGTCCCAGGGATGCATGCGTGTGAGCGGGGCGGTCGCCACAGGACATTTGCTGTATACCTCACACGCTGACCGCAGGACTCTGCAACATACACTGGCGACAAAACTGCTGCTGTATCTGCCCGCGCATGCCCAACATGTCTGCCATGTGGCTGTTGCTTTGCTTTGCACTACAAGACGATCTGACTTTGCTCAGCACGCGCAAAGCCCACGTTGTTTGCTGGTCAACGCACACACGCTCGCCCTTGCGGCCGAAAGAGCCCACCACCAGCAGGTCCACCTGCTGCTCCTGTGCAAGCGCCATCAGCGCTTGGCAGGTGCTGCTGCCCGCACCCTTCTCACGACATGCCCACTCTGCCCTTGCCTGCAACACAGAAGTGGCGCAGGGTGAGCAAAGCCTGGACACTCCAACAGGAAGCTGTGCCTTGACAACTGTTGCTGGCTGTATTTTCTGAGAGCCCTGCTGCTGCCTGCTGCCAAGGACTGCTGGCGCATGCGCTGCTGGCATGAAAAGGAGACCAGCAACAGATCTACAGCACAAAAGCTTAGTTTTGTCAAGGATGGTGCATGTGCCTGTATGCATGTGTGCACCAAGCAGTGGTTGCAGGCTGTGCACGCACCTTCAGGCTGTGCGCCTTGTCTACATACAGGCTCTCTAGGTGTTTGGGCTGCAGATGGCGGGGCAGGAAGGTTTTGGAGCTGTCTGAAACGTGCAATATCACCAGCCTGTCTCCCCTGGCTGCATTGTAGAAGCCACAGGCTGTTGCTAAGGCCTTGTCAGATATGTTGCTGCCATCTATGGCCACGCCTATGACAAGCTTTTTCTTCGGGTTCTTTTGCAAGTATGCTTCTTCAAGCGTCGAAGTCATCGTAAAAAGGTTCCCGTACGATTTACAAAGCAAGCGAGTGCAGCCTTCCCAGCGTCCGGAAGAGAACACAGGCGTGTCCAGGTGCACAAATCTCGTGCTATCGCGTGTCGAAAACTCGATATACACATCAACAAAAGAAGCTGACTTGCCAAGCGATGCCTAACAAGTCCGACTTCAATCATCATTAGGTGACACGTGTCCCGTCAGTCAACCACAGTCAAACTTGCACTGCAATGCAGTCACCCAGGCTGAGCTGAGCCCGAGATCCATGCCACACTGCACCAGCAGCCACCAGCTATGCAGCTGCAGAGACAGTGATTTGTTCCGCAAGCAATGGGGGTATCCGTATACAACACAGCAACATAGTGTATACATATCGTGCCATCCATGAGCTAGCAGTAGGCTGATGAAATGTGTGCTGGTTTGCACTGCGAGCCGCGCGTACAGATGCAGTCAAGCAACACAACACAGATGCGTCGCATAACATGGTAAAACAAGATGGGAACTATAACACTGAACATCAGAGGTGCACAAGCAAATGAGAGCAGAGTGCTGGACACCTCATACCATGTGATGCACCATTGAATACCAATGCCGCAAGCTACAGCCCTCAGCACCATGCCAAAAACCCTGACCGAGAGATGCCAGCTGTACTTTGCTGCAGCTCACCCATCAATCACCATCGCCTCTGCTGCAGCAGCAGGGGCCACAGCAGGCGGCGGCACAGCTGCTGGCACTGCACCAGCACCAGCAGCAGGAGGCTGCTGCTGCTGCTGCTGCGGTGCCTGTGCCATTCCTGAACCTTGCTGCACAACCACCTGCGGCCGCTGCTGCTGCTGCTGCATCCCCTGCAGCTGAATATAAACCCCGCCCTGCTGCATAGCAGCAGCCGGCACAAAGCCATATGGCGTCATAACGCCTGCAGGCATCAGCGCAACAGCCTGTGCAGGTGGCCTAGCCATCTGCTGCAGCTGCTGCCCAGATGGCGACCTGCGAGGCACACCTTGTGCACCTACACCCCCAGCTGCCCCTGCTGCTGCTGGCTGCTGGCCTCCCACTGGCACCCCTGCGGCTGGTGCTGCTGCTGTTGTGGTGCCAACAGGATGCTGTTGTGTGGTGATGCTGCGGTGTCCTGGCTGACCTGCTGCTGCTGCTGGTGCTGCTGGCGCCCTGTCACTTGCAGCTGCAGGAGGCGCCCCAGCACCCGGGGACACAACCTGCATGTTGGGAGGAAGCCCTCCGCTGCCAGCCCTTGTAGCCTGCACCTGCAATGCGTGTTGCACCTGCGGCAGCACCTGCAGGTGCATTGGCAGCTGCTGCTGCAGCGCAGGAGGTGCAGCAGAGGGGTTCCTAGACATAGCTGGGGAGTTGCCACGCCCAGGAGAGCCACCCATGGGTCCGCCTACAGGAGCTGCATGCTGCTGCTGCTGCTGCTGCTGCGCTACCTGGCGCTGCTGCTGCTGCTGCTGCTGGGCAGCATGCACAGCACGAGCGCCTTGTGCTGCAGCCGCCTGCCGCTGCGCTGCTTGCATCTGCTGCTGCTGTTGCTGCAGTGCGGCGTGCTGTTGCTGCTGCTGATATGCTGCTACCGCTGCCCTGCCTGCCTGCGCATCGTGCGCCACGCGCCTAAACTCCTCCCTCTGTGCATCAGTCATCGGTGGCGAAGGCACAAACTGCCGCAGCTGCTGGATCATCTGGGTAACTAGAGCCTGTCCATGTGCTATGCTGTCAACAGAAGGAACCTTGGGCCTACCAGGACCCCTGACCACGACTGCTGGGGGTGGTGCTGCTGCTGCAGCACTGGGCGCCCCAACCAGGCCAAGCACAGCTTGCTGCTGCGCCTGCATCTGCTGAACCTGCTGCTGCAGTTGCTGCTGCTGCTGCGCTGGCGACAGCTGCCGCATGGGCTGCGCTGCCCCTGCGGGTGACGGCGCATGATGCTGCTGCTGCATCAGCTGCTGGTGCTGGAGCGCTTGCTGTTGCTGCTGCTGCATTGCCGCTAAATGCTGCGGGCTCACGTTTGCAAACTGCCCCTGCACGCCAGCCATGCGCAACTGCTCTGCAGGTGGCAGCGCACCTTCTGCAGAGTACTGCCGAGCCGTCGCTGCTGCCTGCTGCTGCTGGGAAGCCTGCCGCCGCAGCTGCTGCTGCATTGCCGGTGGCAGTGTCAGCACAGGAAGCTTGCCCTCACCAGCGCTCAGCACAGCAAACGGCGTGTTGGCGTTGACGTTTGCATCTGCCTTAGCAGCAGCCGCGCTCACGCTACGAGCCCCTGCTGGGCTTGCTGCTGCTGACACTGCTCCACTGGCGTTGCCGCTAGGGGGCACCCCTTGGGGCGTTCCCCACTGCTCAATCGCTGGAAGGCCCAGCTTCTCCAGAACTGCTGCAACACGTGCTGCATTGGCAGGTGTTAGGTGGTGCCTGTAGGGTGCCATACTTGCCAGCTCAGCATGCAGCACCAGCAGGGCGTCATCCAGCTGGTGGATTATGTCTGTCTGCAGCTGAGTCAGCTTGGCTGCAGCAGCTGCACGTGCCTCGTGCTGCCTGGTTTCTGTCTCCTGCGAGTGCTGCTTCAGTACTGCTGCAAACGCAGGACCAACAACAGCTGCTACAATGTGCTGTCGCTCTGCTGTCTCCGCATCCTCCATATCGTGACCGTCATCTGGCTGCCGCTGCTGCTCTTGGTTGCTGGGTGGGGCTGCTGCGGCTTCTCCTGCCTCCTGTGCTGCTGTAATTTCTGCAACTGCCTTAGGCTGCGCTGCATCTGCAGCAGCTGCATCTGCATGGACAGCTGGTGCATCAGCAGCTGCTGGTGCCCCTGCTGGTGGTGCAGCCTGGTCCACATCCATAGCCTCAGCCCCAGCTGCTCCACCCCCACCACCTGCTGCTGCTACTGTTGCGCCAGGCTCCCCACCTTCCTGCATACCAGCACCTCCTTCTTTCTCAGCCTCAACAGCAGCCGCACCAGCAGCCGGCACTTCTACTGCTGCATCTGCTGCCTTGCCAGCGTTTGCTGCTGCCGCCAGCACAGCCTCTCGCTGCTGCATCAGCTGGGCCTCAGATACCGCCAGCTGCTCCAAGTACCCATTGAGCTGCGCAGCACTGCAGCCGCGCCAGCCTTTCACACGTGCCACAATGCTGCTCTGCATCTGCTGCGCACGTTGCTCTTTGCTCAATACTGCCAGCTGCCGGTGCTGCTGCACAGACCCAGGTTTGCGTGACAGATGCTGCAGCAGCTGCTGCTGCTGCTCTGCAAACCCGCCAGCAGCTCCAGCAGTGATGGCAGCTAAGCTACCTGGCGCGGGCGGTGGCAGTGCAGCCGCAAGTGTCGCGCCAGCACCTTCTGCACCTTCTAGCACTGCCCGTGCATCCTCCTCTTTACCAGGCGCTTCCAGCAGCACTGCAAGTGATGCCAGCAGCTGCGTGGCTTGCACTGAGCTGAGCCGGCCGTCCTGGGTGTGGCTGGTAACATGTGCTACTGCTGCGGAGTAGAGGCTGCTAGCTGCCGCTGGCAGCAGGCGTAGCGTGCCGTCGCTGTGCAGGGATGCCATCTTGGTGATGTCAGATAGCCGCAGCGGCAGGTTGGCCTGCAGCGGCACACAAGTAACAGACAGGGTCGGATCATGCAGATATGACTACAGCACGGGTCATGCACGAGGAGCTACACTTGCTGAGGACTTACTAGATGGTCAGGCAAACATGCGGCATGTTCAGCATTTCAGCATCCATGTATTTCAGTGCGCTACGCTGATCGTACTGCTGGGCTGCTGCACGTGGGCCAGCTGCCACATGCGTGCACTCACCGCCTGCGCCACTGTGTTGTGCTCGTTGACTGCCATCATCACTGCAGACTGCACCTTGCCAGCGTGCTGCGCTAGTGCAGCATCATCCAGGTCCTTCACACTCTCCGGCAGCTGTAGCAGCAGCAGCAGCACCACCACCAGCAGCAGCAACATAAGTAAACAGCAGCACCAGCATGCGCTTGTCACCAGCAGCATCACCAGCAGCATCAGTGAGCAAGTTGACACCTGTATAGGCGTGGTACCCTCGACGCTGCTGACAGACCATGCATCAGAGCACCACCTTACGTGTATCCAAGACATTGAGCAAATATATGCCACACAGCTGATTCACACCCACACATGTTGAGGTTGTGCAGTATCTACCTTTTTCTTGTGTTCCTAGCTCACCAATGCTGCATCCACCAGCATGTCACACTCTCCACAAATGCTTGCTACCGGCTAACCATCTGACCCCTGACCTGCCACCAAACCCACCTTCGTCTCCTGCTCCCAGGTCTCCACTGCTGCATCCACCAGCACACCAAAGCGCTCCAGGCCCCCAATGCGTGCTTGCTGCTGGCCAACCAACTGACACACTCAACGTGCCACCAAACCCACCTTCGTCTCCTGCTCCCAGGTCTCCACTGCTGCATCCACCAGCACACCAAAGCGCTCCAGCTCCCCAATGCGCGAGATCGCCTCTCCTCGCGAGCGCACAATGCGGCCGTCAGGCGGCAGGTAGTAGCGGTCCTTGGTGCCCTGGCTGGCACCTGCAGGTCATAGATTAGGCGCAACAGCAGGCTGAAATGAGACATGCGTGGCCAGCAAGTACTAGTTCGCAAAATTCAAGTGCAGCCGGCACCTGCAAGCGGTCCTTGGTGCCCTGGCTGGCACCTGCAGGTCATAGATTAGGCGCAGCACAGCAGGCTGAAATGAGACGTGCGTGGCCTGCAAGTACTAGTTTGCAAAATTCAAGTGCAGCCGGCACCTGCAAGCGGTCCTTGGTGCCCTGGCTGGCACCTGCAGGTCATAGATTAGGCGCAGCACAGCAGGCTTTGGTGAGACGTGCGCAAAGGCGCCACTCAGGATCTGAAAAACTCAAGCGGACAAGCACTGGAATGCTCACACAACTGTGAACACTACGAGACAAGAGTTGGCCACGTGTACAGCACAGCAGCATACAGCAGCAGCAGCAGCAGCAGGTGCAGCAGGTGACATCCGCGGACCAATCTTGCCCCCAATACCAGACATATTTAACAGGCCCACCTCCAACGCGCGTGCGCTCAATGATGTACCAGCCCCTAGGGAAGCCATGATCCTCTCCTTTCAGCCACGCAGTAGGCTTGCCCTGCCTGTTCTCTGCGTAGTAACGCCGCTGCGCCTCCGTCATGTCATCTGGCATCTCCCCTGCAGGAACATCATGAGCAGCTGCTGCTGCTGCTGCGGCGCCCTCAGCATGCTCGTGATCGCTGCCCTCGTGGTCGCTACCACCAGAGTCAGAGGCAGCAGCAGCAGCGGCAGCAGCAACAGCAGCTGCAGCAGCACGCACCGCACCGCCGCGGCCACCTTCGCCAGCTGCCTGGCGCGCCTGCTGCTTAGTTGGCGCGCCTCCAGCTGCAGCTGCAGCTGGCGCACGCTTGCGCTGCTTCGGCTGCTGCGCCTGCTGCTGCTGCCGCTGCTGCGTCAGCAGCGCTGCCAGCTGGTTCTGCTGCTGCTGAGCTACCGCTAGCTGTTGCTGCTGCTGCAGCAGATACAGCTGCTGCAGCATCTTCTGCTGCTGTGCTTGCTGAGGCGTCTGCTGCTGCTGCTGTTGCTGTGGTTGAGCTGGCTGCTGTTGCTGCTGCACAGGGCTAGATGTGCTGGCACCTGCAGCTGCTTTGCCATCAGCGGCGACCTTGACTGCGTTTTGCTGGAGCTGCCGAATGATCTGCAGCTGCAGCTGCTGCGACAGTGGTGCGTTTGCTGCAGGGCTGGCTGTGGCGCCTTTTCCTCCTTGCTGGTGCTGCTGCACTAGCGTCTTCATTGCTGCCTGCTGCAGCTGCTGCAGCTGCTGATAGTTGAAGGTACCAGGCTGCTGCGGCTGTTGTAGCTGCTGCTGCATCGGCGCCTTCTGCAGCTGTTTCTGCTGCGTCTGCTTGGCGCCTGCCACACCTAGCTGCTGCTGAGCAGTTGCATTGCCTTGTGCGCCAGGCGCTGCTGGCTTTCCTGCTGCCGCTGCTGCAGCCACCTGCTGCTGCTGCTGCATGCCGGCAAGCGCCACCCGCACCGCTGGTGACAGCGTCTGGCTCGCAGCAACAGCATTCACAGCGGCAGTCATGAACGCAGACGCCGCCTGCTGCTGCTGCTGCTGCTGTTGTTGCTTCCGTTGCTGCTGCTGCTGCTGCAGGGCGGCAACAAGCTGCTGCTGTTGCGGGGTCAGCGCCGGCGGTGCTCCTGTGCGTGCCCGCTTTGCTGCTGCATCTGCAACACTCTGTGGGCCTGCTGCAGATGCTGGTGCTGGGCGCTTCAGTCCAGCCAGTGCTGCTGCGGCTGGCAGTGCCTGACCTGCTGCAGCTGCTGGTGTAACTGGCAGCGCACCAGCTGGTGATGCAACAGGTGTAACAGTAACTCCGATGCCTGCTGCCGCAGGTGTGCCTGCTGCTGCCGCAGGTGTGCCTGCTGCTGCAGCAGGAACGTGCGGACGTGGTGCCACGGCCCCCGCTGCTGGTGCTGCTGCTTGAGACGGCCCTGGTGCTGCTGGTGACGCCGCTGCTGCTGCAGGCTGGCTTGCAGCAGGTGCAGCAGCAACTGCCGCAGGTGGCTGGGCCTTGGTCTGCGCAGCTGCAGCAGCTTGCCGCAAGATGTGCTGCCGCGCAGCCTCTGTGCCAGCAGCAGAGCCAGAGTGCGAGCTGATAGTGAAAAGACCGGCCTTCTTCTGCTGCTGCTTGTTTCCATTCGCTGCTGGGGCTGGGGCTGCTGCTGCAGTTCCAGCGGCCTGCTGTTGCTGCTGCGGCACCTGGCCTGTAACTGCTGCTGCTGCGCCTGCGCTACTCTGCCGGGCCTGTTCCTGTTCCTGTCCCTGCTGCTGCTGCTGTGGTGGGTTTGCAGCGCTGAGCTCTGCGATCTGCCTCAGCCATTTGAGCACCACAGGGTGACTCAGCGCAGGACCGCCTGGGAAGCACATGTCGTCAATCTTGACGCGTGTGTTGACAGGCGCCAGAAACTCACCCTCCTGCAAGCAGCAACAAACAATGAACACGTTCAACGCACGCGGCCTGTCATAGCCTAGTCTTCAGCTGCAATGCAGACACCTACACCCCTAGACATGATCCGGCGTTCTATAGGGGTACACGTCGCATTCACGGCGATCTACAGGCGCACTGCCTGGGCAGGCCAAAATCAACAGGGTGGGACTACAAGCCACAAATTGAGGCACTAAAGTGCGGCAAACGCTGCTGCTGCTGTGACTCACCACCTTGGCGCGCAGCTCGTGGTCGTACACATACTTCACAGTGAACGTGCAGCTGCACTCGCCCTCATCTGCAACGCAACAACGCAACCAAAGTCAAAGCGCTGTTCCATGCAACTGTGATTGGCGAAACGTATGTGATGCAACGCCAGAATGCTGGAGCTGCTGCACAGCAGCTACGACTACATTCACTGCTGACTTCATCCATCGAGTTGACAGGATATGGTTAATATGTTAAAAAGCTGCCGGCAGGCTGCTCACCTGGGCCGTGCTCTGTGAGCTCTGCACTGGCAATCTCTGCGTCGTAGTACTTCTGCTCATCCCTGCCTGGCCACTTGACCAGCACCACCACACGAGTGCCAGGCTGCAGCTTGCGGCACTCGCTGTCCTGCACAGGCCTGCAAGGAAACCAAGTATCAGGGGACTGTCTCCGAGTATGCAAATGCTCCAGTGAGTGGTGAGCCTTAATGAACTCAGTGCTCAGAACAGCAACCAGCAGAGTTTAATGCGTGACAAGCCGTGAGTTGCACAGCAAGGAACAGTGCATGCTGTCGCTGCTGTACACCGCCTGCTGCTGCATTGTCCCAATTCGAGCCGAGCTGCTGCAGCTGCTATTTGGCTAGAGGCTCTGTAACTCACTGGCATGACTTGCGCAGGCGCCTCGCAAACTCATGCGGCCACATGACATCAGAGTCCTCCTCCTCACTGTCCCTGCAAGTGGCGCCGACAAGCAACACATCAGGTCTGTCATTAGCTGCTGCCACCAATCGACGACGCCAGATGCTGAACATATATACAGAGCTATAATTATAAATGGTGGCTTGCAACTGGAACGCAGTAGGCAAGCAGCACAGGTGAAAGCATAACATGCAGCAATGTGGTCAATGTATTCAGCTGTTGCTGAATGGCAAATACAGCTATGCCTGCCCAAACAAACCATTGCACTAAGTAGGGTTGCTGCACAGCGCATATCCAAATAACTCAAGCTGCAAATGCGCAATCGGCAACATCAGTGATGCCAACAACCAAACCAAGCGCTCCTGCAGCATGCTAGCAAAACATTTTGCAGATAATGTGCTGGCAGTACACTTGCGCATGCAACTTACTGGTACACAATCTTGACGCCATAGTGCTCTCTTTGACGCACAACAGCTGAGCGAACGAGGTCAACATCATACCAGCTGCCATCCCAGTCGCTGACTGCCTCAATACTCGGCAGCTCAGCAGGCAGGGGTTCCCCCATACTGCCTGGCTGTGCTGCTGCTGTTGCACCTCCCCTGCCACTGGCTGACCTAAGGCAAACTCAGCTCATAGCCTGCAGGAGGGATGGAACAATGAGTTGTGGCACACAAGTGGTGAGCAACAAGATGTGGCTTGCAGAAAACGAAGTGCAGTGCCAAGTGAGTGTTCACTGGTTGCTGCAGATGCTGCCCACCATAGCATAGGGTAGTTCTTACTATTCATGTTCTGAGTTTAAGGTTTCCTGAGAAATACATCCGGGCCTGGTCAGCACACGGTGCATGAAGGGATGGGGTTCACTTATGACAGACCGGCGGTTGCGCACACAAGCCAACACAGCAACCCACCTAACTCTCAGGTGTCTGCCCTGCAGCGGCCCTGCAGGCCTCAGATACACAACAGAACGTCAAACCCTTCTTCTGCGAGTGTCAAGATGCAACACACATTGAGTCATGGCATGGTGTCAGCCTCGTTGGGTTGGGTTTTTCGAGGGTGGGGCCCCAACCAATGTCAGCCGCGGTCTCGCCAGCCTAACAGCCCGCGTACAGCACTATTTTGGGTTGTTGACTGCGCGATGAAGCTTGCTGCTTTGTGCAGTCTCACCTCAGCCAACGGCAGCTGCCTTCCAACACCAACAGGCGGGGAGCAAGACCCAGGAGCTGACCAGGAGGGCGAAAAACCAGGTGTATTGCTCGATCAGCACGGTACCAAGCTAAAACAGGCAAAGCACAGCCGTTGCTGACCAGAAACCTCTGCTGCAGTAGGTCCCAAACCGGGGCGTCAGCACATGTGCAATCCCATGTCAGTATTGTTGGTGTGACATCTGCTGGCACAAGCCACCTTTGTAGGGTCACGAGCGTGGTCATATAGCAGCACCCTTGACCGAAGCACCAACAAAGCAGCTCCAACACCTGCTAGAACCCTAAGACCCTCGACCCCTAAACACCAGGTGTTGTTTTTCAATCAGCTCGACTTCCAGTGATGAGTGTTTCAGTTATTTAGTTGGTAAGCTTAGTGTTTATGTTGGGCTACCTGACCCTCCTAGGCCCGTGAAGGAGGGATCGCTTTCGTTACACGATGGCTACACTGCTGGTTCGGCCCGGTGATGCTCAGGCACTGAAAGCCAGCATCACTGCTGCCTTTGCTAATGTGAGCATTGATATCAAGCAATCTGCAGATGGTCAGGCGCCCACCAACGTTCTCGGGACACCCTCTCTGTGCCTGAACACCCAAGACGGTGTGAGCTTGACGGAGCCGAATGCGGCGGCCCTATATGTCCTGGGTAAGTAATCGGTATAGCTGTATCACACAGAGTGTTGCTGGCTGAATGAGAGCCCACACTGTAAACACAGCAGCAGTACTGCAGCTCAGCAGTTTGCCTCTGCCTGCTGTATCTGCAGGACAACATTTGCAGCAAGATGCTGAACTTCCTGTAATGGACGCGCCGGATGTGCACAAATCACTCACCACCTATCACGCCCAGTGGCATGCAGACGCAAGCATACCTGCATGCAACCACCCCTTGCATGCCCAACAGACTCTGGCATGCCTGGCACACAAACTGCCATAATCTTCTGCTGCGTTTGATCACTGCTGCACTCTCACACGCTGCACGCAGGCTCTGGCAGTGCCTTGGCACCAGCAGACAGCGCAGCAGCGGCAGCTGTGGATCACTGGCTGCAGTGGGAGGCAGGGCAGCTGCGAGCAGCTGTCTTTGCAGGAGGCGATGCAGCAGCAGCAGCGCTGGCTCAGCTGGATGCACAGCTCAGCAAGGGCGGACCTTTCCTTGCAGGAAGCAGCATAACACTGGCAGATGTGAGTGTGTTATGCCTGCTGGGGTCTGGCTGCGATGTGTGCGTGCATACACAGCTGCTGACGGCACTTTCCATAAACAGCACACACTACAATTCCATAGACAGCACACGCTACACTCAGCATCGCAGCAGTAGCGAGGCGGCAAGAACGCCTGATACTGCATCATAAATAATCAAGAGTGGAATCGTATGCTGCAGCAGGTGCAGCTCGTGCCAATCTGCGCAACAAAACTTGCTGTACTTCAGCAGCAGTGCATGTGGACCGCATGGCGCGCTTGTGCTTGCAGGACACATTAAACTTGGCAGCTGTGCTCGGCAACTGCATGGACTGCATGGGTTCTTTTCGCAGCAAACACATCTGCAGATGGTTGCAAACACCACCCTCGCCGCACGACCCGCTGATTCCATGTAAAGGCGGCATTCTGCTAGGTACCCGCAGGGCCGTCTAAATTTTACCCTCTTCCTGCAAGCAGCAGTTGACTGGACTGCGTGTTTATGTGTACTTGTGTCTGTGCTGCAGGTTGCCGTGTACTGCACGCTGCTGCCGCTGCGTGAGCAAGGTGCTGTGCCGCTGCCTGCTGCTGTTGCTGCGCTTATGGACAAGCTAGCAGCTGAGGCAGCAGTCAAGGCAGGGACTGAAGCGGTGAGTCTACAACAGCAATAGCAGCAGCAACATGGGACCACAGCAGCAGCAGCAGCGGGCGCCCCTGCCAACAGCTGAGGCATCAGTCTCGGAACTGAATGAAACAACATTCACACAAAGCAGCAGTAGCTGCAGCAGTACACAAGCGCAGCAGGCACCGTTGCCAGCGAGACGCTGTGCAACTGGCATCTCCACCGCCAACCGTCAACAGCTGTTGCACACGTGCATGCTTGCAATGGCAGTCTGGTTGTGTGGTGGGATGGATCGCAACAGCATTGGTCAAAGCGGCAGCTGGCCAGCAGCAGCAGCAGTGGCAGCACAATCCGCATGCTAGAGCGTCTGAACAGCTATCACACATGCATACTTTTTTGCAGCGCTGTCTGCTTGCGCACAGTCTCCTGCACTTGCCACGCGCATTACTACAGTGCCTTGGATTCACGTTCTGTACTGCCGTGCTGCGCCTCTTGTCCTGCTTTGCGCGCTGCCACATCAGCTGTTGAGCGGTGTGCCTGCTGGTGCGCTGCTGGCGCGCTTTGAGTCAGATGCAGCTGCCTTGCGCATTGCTACAAGTGCTTTCGACTCACGTTTTTGCCTGCCGTGCTGCTACTCTTGTCCTCTTTATGCGCAATGCCACCTCAGCTGATGAGCGGTGTGCCTGCTGGTGCGCTGCTGGCGCGCTTTGAGTCGGATGCAGCTGCCTTCCAGGCCCAGCAGCCCAAGCTGCCCAAGAAGGGCCAGCGCAACATCCTGGTGAGGCTAGGCTTCGAGGAATGAGGACGTGTGTTGTGCAGCAAGTGCTCAGTGTTATGCCCAACCTCGGCATACATGGTCCATTGCCATTTGCAGTACTGGTATGTAGCAGGGAATAGCTGTGAGCAATTTGAAAAGCAATAGGCAATAGCAATAGCAATAGGCAATAGCAATACGCTATTGCTTTTCAAATAGCAGGGAATAGCTGTGAGCAGCCCAAGCTGCCTAAGAAGGGCCAGCGCAACATCCTGGTGAGAAGCAATTGATTGAGTTGCTGCAGCAGACCCACTTGCTTCTGTTGTGTACGCCCAGTTTCCAAGTGTGGGCTAGCGCAAGTGATCAAATACGTATGTATATATAGCCTGTACCTGTGCGGCGCCGCTCTCTCTGCCCAGCAATGCATGAAGAGCAAGCAGCTGCAGCTGCTGTCAGCAGAAGCCTTCACAGATTCTACCAGTGCCGTCATGGATCAGCGCACAGCGTCCGGCTGACACGGTGTTTGCCAAGCGTTGCTCGCACCCCTTGCATGGTGCATTCACCAATTGACGTGATTGTCTGTTGGCCTGTTGCCGCGTTGGCGCTTGCGCTTGTATGCAGGTTACAAGCGCACTGCCGTACGTCAATAACGTGCCACACTTGGGGAACATCATCGGCTGCGTGCTGTCGGCAGATTGCTACGCGCGCTACGCGCGCAGCCGCGGCTACAACGCCATCTTCATGTGCGGCACAGACGAGTACGGCACAGCAACAGAGACAAAGGTGGGTTAGAATAATTGGCAGCATGCCAATGCAACATGTGTATGTGGCTTCAATGCCATCTTCATGTGCGGCACAGACGAGTACGGCACAGCAACAGAGACAAAGGTGGGTTGCCCTGCTTGCCAGCGTGCTATGTGTACTGCATGACAACATGTGTATGGCTGCAATGCCGACGGCGTTGTCAGGGACAGACGAGTACGGCACAACAAACAGAGGTAATTGTAGTCAAAGTGTAACTCGAGGTGCCGCGCAAGGGGTGCACATGTGTATTTGGTGTTCTTTTGCACAGCTTTCACAGCATGCACGATGCGGTCAAATTCAGGCCATCACAACAGCTGGGGAATGCTCAGCCTGAGCAGCTACTGAGTACTGAGTACAAGCAGATGGAGCTGTCATCTGCTACAACATCTAGTGCTCAAAGCCGTGCATGTTGGCATCTGCTGCTGCTGCTGCTGCTGCAGGCTCTTGAGGAGGGCCTGAGCTGCCAGGAGATCTGTGACAAGTACCACGCAGTGCACAAGGCGGTGTACGAGTGGTTCGGCTGCAGCTTTGACAAGTTCGGGCGCACACCAACACGGTGAGCGAGAGTCGAGATGCAGTATGTTTGGTGTTGTGCATGATGCAGTCAGCAGATGCTAGCATATTGGAGTTTAGTGTGTTCTTGGCGGCTATGCCTCCAATTCACCACATGTGAATTGTCAGACCTCATTTGGCTCAGTTGTCTGTGTTGCACTCCCATTAACTGCTTGTGTGTGTTGCACTCCCATTAACTGCTTGTGTGTGTTGCACTCCCATTAACTGCTTGTGTGTGCAGGGAGTAGAAGCAGATTTTCCAGGGCTTGTGTCATGACCTGTGGCAGGCTGGCATTGCCGATCCTTCCAAAAGTTGTGCAATGCAAGAGTTACACCGACGCAGGATGCCTCTCATACCTCACCTTGTGGCTCTGATATGTTTCTGTGTGCAGGGCTCAGTCGGAGATCTGCCAGCGCCTGTTCTGTGACCTGTTGCAGGCTGGCATCGTTGATTCTACAACCAGCCGTGCAGTGCAAGAGGCACGATGTCGCTCATAAGCCACCTTGTGGCATTGGTGCTTGTTCTTTTGCAGGGCTCAGACGGAGATCTGCCAGGGCCTGTTCCATGACCTGTAGTGCAGCCTGGATCTGCACATCACAAGATATCGATCCATGGCTCCATGTTGTGTTGCTGTTATCGTGTACCTGCAGGGCTCAGACGGAGATCTGCCAGGGCCTGTTCGACGACCTGTGGCAGGCTAGCGTTGGTCGATCTTTCAACCAGGCGTTAGTGCAACAATCACACTGTAACAGTTACACATTCTGTCTCTTGCATTTCAACTGTTGGTGTTGATGCTGTTCTTTGTGCAGGGCACAGACGGAGATCTGCCAGGGCCTGTTCTGTGACCTGTGGCAGGCTGGCAACATCAGCGAGCAGGTCATGGAGCAGCTCTACAGCGAGGCAGCAGGCAAGTTCCTGGCTGACCGCTTCGTGAGCGGCACGTGCCCGAAGTGCGGCTATGAGGTGAGAGCACGGGGCAATGGCATCTGGCCTAAGGCAAGTTGCATTTGTATACTGATACTTGTGTTTGTCTGGGAAGCTTTGTTATCGGCACATGCCCTCAAGTGCGGCTATGAGGTGAGAGCGCATAGCGGACAGGCCGCTCTGTACATGTACAGCTGCACATGTCTACGTGGACACTCTGATAACAGCACTGGCGTGAAATTCTGGCCAGCTTCCTGCAAGCCACTGAGCCAGCCCCTCTTGGTGATGTGTCATCAGCTTCAAACCTGTCACAAGCCGGCAGGCACAACACCACCAGCAAGCTTGGTCCACTGCGGCATATGCAGCCATCACCGTTCCTTGACCTTTGCACGTTGATGCATTGTGATCATCTATAGATAGCTATCAATTCCCTGATTGCCTGCAGGATGCACGTGGCGACCAGTGTGACAAGTGTGGCGCCTCTCGTCCTGTCGCAGGCTGACAGGCAGAACACCATCACCAAGCTTGTTTCACATACAGCTGTCACCTTCCCGTGCCCCCTGCCTCCCGCACATCATTGTTTTGTGATCACCATCATTATTGTGATTCCTGCAGGATGCACGTGGCGACCAGTGCGACAAGTGTGGCAGCCTCATGAACCCCACCGACCTGCTGAACCCTCGCTGCAAGCTGACGGGCACCAAGCCAGTCACCCGCTCCACGAAGCACCTCTTCCTGGACCTGCCTAAGCTCAGCGACAAGCTGCAGTCGTACATCGACACGACCAGCCAGCTGGGTGGCTGGAGCGCCAACTGCGTGCAGGTGACACAGGGATCGAATGTGCCAAGATAGGTTGTGGTTTTGTTGTTTGCATGTATGCTCCTGGACATGAGGCAGGCTGCCCAAGCTCAGCGACAAGCTGCAGTGCTACATCAACACCCTCAGCTAGGCGGCTGGAGCGCCAACTGCGTGCAGGTGACACAGGGGCCAATTGTGCAAGAAATGCTCTGGTTTTGTTGTTTGCATATCTGTTCCTGGACCTGCCCAAGCTCAGCGACAAGCTGCAGTCGTACATCGACACAACTGGCCAGCTGGGCGGCTGGAGCGCCAACTGCGTGCAGGTAGGTCGACAGCTTCAGGGGTGGTGTTCTCAGCTTCGACCCAGTTGACAATGTGTGACACGCGCGTTGGCGCGCGGTGTCGAGCTGCAGTCGTACATCGACACGACCAGCCAGCTGGGTGGCTGGAGCGCCAACTGCGTGCAGGTAAATTGCAGGGACTGACTGGACAAGATATGCTTGGTTGTGTTGTTCGCATGTATGTTCCTGGACCTGCCGAAGCTCAGCGACAAGGCTCAGTAGCAAATCGGACACGACTAGCCAGCTGGGCGGCTGGAGCGCCAACTGCGTGCAGGTGGGTCGTCAACTTGTGGGGTGCATGCAGACGTTGTGCAAGCCTGTCTCCTTGACACCGGTTGCCAATGCGCGTGGGCATGCGTCGGCAAGCTGCAGTCGTACTTCGACACAGCCAGCCAGCTGGGCGGCTGGAGCGCCAACTGCGTGCAGGTGAGACAAGGCTTGATAGCGCCAAAATAGGTTGTGGTGTTGTTGTTTGCATGTATGTTCAGGGACCTCAGGCCGGCTGCCCAAGCTCAGCGACAAGCTGCAGTTGTACATCGACACGACTAGCCAGCTGGGCGGCTGGAGCGCCCATTGCGTGTGCAGATGAGTTGACACAGGAATCACTCAACACAGGCTGTTGCTCAGTCACCCACCAGCAATGCGCTTACCCAACTCGCCAGCAGCACCTGCCACTCACCATCACCACCATGTTCCAACAGGTGACGTCAGCATGGATGCGTGACGGGCTCAAGCAGCGCTGCATCACGCGCGACCTCAAGTGGGGCATCCCAGTGCCGCTGGAGGGCTACCGGGACAAGGTCTTCTACGTGTGGTTTGACGCGCCAGTGGGATACATCAGCATCACCGCAAACTACACAGACCAGTGGCAGCAGTGGTGAGCAGGGCTTGTGCGGTTGAGGTATTGTTGGCGTGCGGCTTTGGATGTGTGTTGTATGTGTGGTTTGACGCGCCAGTGGGCTACATCAGCATCACTGCAAACTACACAGACCAGTGGCAGCGGTGGTGAGCTGGGTTTGTGCTACTCAATCACTATTGTTGTGCGGCTTCAGATGTGTGTTCTACAAGTGACGCGCCGGTGGGCTACATCAGCATCACCGCAAACTACACAGACCAGTGGCAGCAGTGGTGAGCAGGGCTTGTGCTGTGTGGGGTTGGGTTTAGGCTGCTGTTCCGTGACCAGCCTGCTGGCACGTCAATTTATATTCAACCCATTTGTTCAAGCAGCAGGCTTTGTCATTCTGTGGATTGTGTTAGTTTTGCAGGTGGCAGTCGCCGGAGGATGTTGAGCTGGTGCAGTTCATGGGCAAGGACAACATGCCCTTCCACACCGTCATCTTCCCTGCCAGCCTGCTGGCACATTCAAACCTGATTCAACTCATGCGGTTGAGCAGCAGTTGATGTCATGTTGTGCATTTTATTCTTTGTGTGCAGGTGGCAGTCACCGGAGGATGTTGAGCTGGTGCAGTTCATGGGCAAGGACAACGTGCCCTTCCACACCGTCATCTTCCCTGCCAGCCTGCTGGGCAGCGGGCGGCCGTGGACGATGATGAAGAACATCAGCGTCACCGAGTACCTCAACTACGAGGGCGGGAAGTTCAGCAAGAGCCGCGGCACTGGTGAGTGTGAAGTTCATGCTGACATTGTTGGGAGGGAAGCTGTGGTGGTGTGTTGCTGCTGTTCATATGTGGTGACCGGGGAGGGGGGGTTGATGTTTTGAGACAAAGCAAGTAGCAGGTTGCCTGTCACCAATTGACCAACAGGCAGCTGCAGGGAGGCCAGAGTTTAGCAGCCACACAGCAGCTGTCTAGGTGGGCCGTGGACCATGATGAAGAACATCAGCGTCAAAGAGTACCTCAACTACCGAGGGCGGGAAGTTCAGCAAGAGCCGCGGCACCGGTGAGTGTGAAGTTCATGCTGACATCCTTGAAATGAATGCTGTTGTGGTGTGTCGTTGCTTTCGCTGCTGCTGGCTTTCAGTGAACGGAGTGGTGAGTGGAGGGAGTGAAAAGTTGAGACACGGCAAGAAGCAGGTTGTCTGTCAGTAGTTGATCGACAGGCGCCTGCAAACAGGCCAGAGAAGTGCAGCCATATAGCAACTTTCTAGGCAGGCCTTGGGTCTTGCATGAAGGACATCAGCGTCACCGAGTACCTCAACTACGAGGGCGGGAAGTTCAGCAAGAACCGCAGCACTGGTGGGTGTGAAGTTCATGCTGACATCCTTGAAATAAATGCTGTGGTGGTTTGTTGTTGCTTTTCACCTGTGGTGACCGACGGGGCTGATGTTTCGAGACAAAGCAAGTAGCAGGTTGCCTGTCACCTGTTGATTAACAGGCGGCTGCAGGGATCTTTCCGGAGGGCAGGAAAATGCAGCCACGCAGCAGGTTTATGGGTAGGCAGTGGACGATGATGAAGAACATCAGCGTCACCGAGTACCTCAACTACAAGGGCGGGAAGTTCAGCAAGAGCCGCGGCACGGTGACTGTGAAGTTCACACTGACATCCTTGAATAATAATAAAATAATCAATCCTTGTAAGCCATACCTTTCGGCATCGGCAACCGCGCCTCACCCACTGGGGAGGCGGAAAGCAGACTGATTATTCTCTCTATTTTCGGTGTAAGGTAGACCACCCAGACCCTTACACCCCTTCCTAGGCAGCATGTGGGAATCACCCCATACGGTGGACTGCATACCTAGCAGGGCCGGTGTGTATATAGCCAGCAATCGACGGAGTCCTGCGGAGAGTCGCGAGGACATTAGCAGCATCCTTCCTTCGGCTTTCGCCGACTGTATCCCTGAGTCCAGGGACATACTGCTTAGGCTCAGAATCGAACCTGCAACCTTTCGGCCACTGTTCGTCCGTCATCACCACTGCGCCACGTGTTTAACGTCCCGCCGGACATCCTTGAAATGGATGCTGTGGTGGTGTGTTGTTGCTTTTTATCTGTGGTGAGCGGGGAGGGGGTGGCGTCTTGCGGCAATCCAAGTAGCCGGTTGCCTGTCACCTGTTGATCAACAGGCAGCTGCAGGGAGGGCAAAGAAGATGCAGCCAAGCAGCAGCTTTCTAGGTAGGCCGTGGACCATGATGAAGAACATCAGCGCCACTGAGTACCTCTATTACAGGGCGGGAAGTTCAGCAAGAGTCGCGGCACTGGTGGGTGTGAAGTTCACGCTGACCTTACTGCAACGGATGCTGTAGTGATGTGTTGCTGCTTTGGATGGTGAGCGGAGGGAGTGACGTGCTGAGACACAGCGGGAAGCAGGTTGGGCACACATTCATACGGTTTGTGTCTCTCACCTTGTGCTGCAGGTGTGTTTGGCACAGATGCAGTGGAGACCGGCATTCCTGTGGAGGTGTGGCGCTACTACCTGCTGGCTAACCGCCCCGAGGCGCAGGACACGGACTTCAAGTGGGCCGACCTGCAGGCACGCAACAACAACGAGCTGCTGAAGAACCTCGGCAACTTCATCAACAGGTGTGTATTTGTCTGCATCAACACATGTTATTGTCCATGTGCTGGGTTACCAAATATGATGGTTACGTAATGTCTGGCAGTCTGCGCCATGTTGCAACGAGCTGCTGAAGAACCTCGGCAACTTCATCAACAGGTGTGTATTTGTCTGCATCAACACATGTTATTGTCCACGTGCTGGGTTACCAAATATGATGGTTACGTAATGTCTGGCAGTCTGCGCCATGTTGCAACGAGCTGCTGAAGAACCTCGGCAACTTCATCAACAGGTGTGCATTGCTTCCGCACTAGTGTGCAGTAGCTGCTGGGGAATATGCTAATGCTACTGTGGTGATGAAGTAATGCCTGGCAGTCTGCATCATATTGCAACGAGCTGATGAAGAACCTCGGCAACTTCATCAACAGGGAGGTTTTATACAATGTTCTTTCCGCACTAGTGACCAAGTGCTGATCACCATGTATGGTGATCATTAGGATGCCTGGCAGTCTGTGCCATGTTACAACGAGCTGCTGAAGAACCTCGGCAACTTCATCAACAGGTGTGTAGTTTTGTGTATTAGTGTGCAAGTGCTGATCACCATGTATGGTGATCATGTATTGTCCGGCAACCTGCACCATGTTGCAACGAGCTGCTCAAGAACCTCGGCAACTTCATCAAAAGGTGGGTGTAACACAATAGTGTTTCCGCAGTAGTGTGCAAATGCTGATCACCCACCATGTATGGTGATTACGTAATGCCTGGCAGTCTGCACCATGTTACAACGAGCTGCTCAAGAACCTTGACAACTTCAATAACAGGTGTTTGACTTTTTCCTGCGCTTTAGCTGCTGATAAGTGCTGGTCGCAGATGACTGGCAGCCCGCAGCGTTTTGTGATCACTGGTCTAAGTATTACTCATCGAGGGCTGTGGTGTATGCGCATGTTGCAACTTGCAGGGCGCTGGTGTTTGTGGCCAAGTTCTTTGACAGCAAGGTGCCAAGCTGCAGGAACCCAGCAGATAGCACATACACAACATGAATGCACTCAAACCAAATGCACATGCTTCAACTTGCTGTGCAGGGCGCTGGTGTTTGTGGCCAAGTTTTTGACAGCAAGGTGCCTGGCTGTAGGCACCAAGCACACGGTGCCATACAGCACGCATGCAGTCACACGAATGCACAACATGCCTCAACTTGCTGTGCAGGGCGCTGGTGTTTGTGGCCCAGTTTTTTGACAGCAAAAGTGCCAGGCTGTAGGCACCATGCAGAAAGTAGCACAACAACACGCATGCACTCACACGAATGCAACATGCTGTGCAGGGCGCTGGTATTTGTGGCCACGTTGCTTCGCAGCAGCAGCAGAAACTCAACTCAACTCAAGCTTGATGCTGCCACTGCCTCCTGACCTCTGTGTGCAGGGCGCTGGTGTTTGTGGCAAAGTTCCGTTGACAGCAAGGTGGCAGTTGCAGGCACCAAGCAGACAGTACCATCACAACCCGCATGCACTCACACGAATGCACGGGTCTCAACTTGCTGTGCAGGGCGCTGGTGTTTGTGGCCAAGTTCTTTGACAGCAAGGTGCCTGCAGCCACGGCCAAGGGCCAGGAGGCTGCTGACGGTACCATCACAACACACATGCGCTCACTCAAATGCACACAATGCAACTTGCAGGGCGCTGGTGTTTGTGGCAAAGTTCTGTGACAGCAAGGTGCCAGGCTGTAGGCACCTAGCAGCCAGTACCATACAGCACGCCTGCACTCACACGAATGCACATGTCTCAACTTGCTTTGCAGGGCGCTCGTGTTTGTGGCCAATTTTTTGACAGCAAGGTGTCAGGCCGTAGGAACCAAGCAGACGGTACCATCACAACACGCATGCACTCACATGAATGCACAACATGTCTCAACTTGCTGTGCAGGGCGCTGGTGTTTGTGGCCAAGTTCTTTGACAGCAAGGTGCCTGCAGCCACGGCCAAGGGCCAGGAGGCTGCTGACGGGCTGGGCGTTGCAGTGGCAGCCAAGGTGCAGGAGTACGTGGCAGCAATGGAGAAGGTGGGTGAAGTTTGCATGTTGTATGTGTGTTTCCAAGTCCTAGTACTACCTGCCTGGTCTGCTCAGTCTTGGCGCTGATGACGGCGGGAGCTGTGGGATCTGCTGCTGATATATATAGCCCAGGCTCCGCAGCGCGTGGTGGCACACATTGATTTAGGCCACGCTCCGCAGCATATGGTGGCACCCGTTGGCAGGAATGTAAGGCACCACACTGCAGCAGCCAGCCAGAGTAGGCACACGCGGCAGGCTACGTGCTTGTTGTTGTAGGCAGCGTATGTGGCAGCCGAGGTGCAGGGATATGTGGCAGCAATGGAGAAGGTATGCCGCTGTTGCTGTTGCGGCAGTTGTACAACAGTGGTTTCGCCTGTCTTCCACTTGCTAGTAGTAAAAGACTTCCTTTGTATGCGCTGGACTGTTTCCAACTGTTTTGCACTGCAGATGAAGCTGCGTGACGGCATCCGCCTGGCAATGGCTGTGTCAGCTGAGGGCAACAAGTTCATCACCATCACCTGTACACCTGCGTCTAACTATCTGCTTGCAGACCTCACAATGTGATGCCCTGGCTTGTTACTGTCGCCTTCCTTCCGCTTGCTAACAATGAACTGCTCCCTTTGTCTGCGCCGCTGCAAACTGATCTTTCAACTGCAGATGAAGCTGCGTGACGGCATCCGACTGGCCATGGCTGTGTCAGCAGAGGGCAACAAGTTCATCACTGAGACGGAGCCCTTCAAGGTCGTCAAAACAGACCCAGAGCACGCAGCAACGCTGGTAGCAGCAGGTGCGAGCCACGCCTGCTGCAACAGTAGAGTTGGGCGCTGAGATCCGCGCTGTGCAGAACAGACGATCTTTGTGCCATTGTATTGCAGCTGTTGACACGGCCTTTTGCAGCCTCATCTGGGCACGCACAAGGGGTCGACTCTTCGACTTTAATTCTCCCTTGCAGCTGTTAGCAGTCCTCACTCTGCGCTGCATGCCCACGCTTATGCTGTATGCTGCTGTGTCATGCTGCGTAGGTGTGGGCGTGGTGCGGCTGCTGGCAGCGCTCATCTCGCCCTACATGCCCACGCTTATGCCAAACAATGAAGCCGCCTTACGCTGATGCTGCTCACTGCGTTGTCATGCTGTGCAGGTGTGGGAGTGGTGCGGCTGCTGGCGGCGCTCATCTCGCCCTACATGCCCACACTCAAGCCAAGCATTGCAATGCCTAATGCTTATGTTGATTGCTGCGTTGTCGTGCTGTGTTGTCATGCTGTGCAGGTGTGGGAGTGGTGCGGCTGCTGGCGGCGCTCATCTCGCCCTACATGCCCACACTCAAGCCAATCATTGCAACGCCTAATGCTTATGTTGATTGCTGCGTTGTCGTGCTGTGTTGTCATGCTGTTTAGGTGTGGGCGTGGTACGGCTGCTGGCAGCGCTCATCTCGCCCTACATGCCCACGCTTATGCCAACCAATGCAATGCATTATGCTTATGCATAACAACGTATGCTGTATGCTGCGCTGTCATGCTGTTTAGGTGTGGGCGTGGTGCGGCTGCTGGCAGCGCTCATCTCCCCCTACATGCCCACTCTCACAGCCAAGATCCTAGACCAGCTCGCACTGCCTCCCTCAGCAGCCAACCTCACTGACGATCTGGCAGCAGCAGCAGCAAAGCCACAAACCCTGATCCCTGGCGGCCACCAGATCGGCAAGCCTGCTCCGCTGATCACGGAGATCAAAGATGAGGTCATCGAAGGCCTGCGTTCGCGGTTTGGTGGCAACCAGGCGGAGGATGCAGCAGCAGCGGCGGCAGCAGCAGGAGGCGCGAAGGGTGGTCCAGGGAAGAAGGGTGCGGCGGCAGCAGCAGCAGCAGGCAAGGGCAGCAGCAGAAGCAAGGGTGGCGGCAAGCAGGCCGAGCCGGAGGGGCCTGTTGATATCAGCAGGATAGATATCCGCGTAGGGTTCATCACCAAGGCGTGGAGGCACCCTGATGCTGACAGCTTGTACGTCGAGGAGATTGACCTAGGGGAGCCAACAGGTGAGCTTGTCAAACCAGCAGGAATAAGGACCTCAACAGCCATGCAGTTGGTTCGCTGTGCTTTTGTATGGGTAAGCATAGAGTGTGGGCTCAGTAGGCTGAAACAACAATGGCAAATGGTTACAGGTACTTCACTGTCCTTTGCAGGCCCCCGCACTGTCGTCAGCGGCCAGTGAAGCACATCCCTGAGGCTGAGATGCAGCAGCGCAGAGCAGTGGACACTGCATTTGCTGACACTTCAACTGTACCTGCCCTGCACTTGTTCATCTTTGTGCAGGCCCCCGCACTGTCGTGAGCAGCCTGGTGAAGCACATCCCCGAGGCTGAGATGCAGCATCGTCACTACTTTGTTGATGACTCACCTGTTTGTCGCTTTGCAATGCACTGTTTTGTGTGCAGGCCCCCGCACTGTCGTGAGCGGGCTGGTGAAGCACATCCCCGAGGCTGAGATGCAGCAGCGGCGCGTGGTGGTGGTGGCCAACCTGAAGCCTGCTGCCATGCGCGGCATCACCAGCCAAGCCATGGTGCTGGCAGCAACACACCTAGACAGCGGCAAGGTGCGCGTCATAACATTTGTATTGTAGTACATCGTGTTGCTTTGCGAGTGGACAGCGGATGCTGCTGTTTGTTGGCACAGGTTGGCAGATAACTTGAGCGCGTGCTGCAGGTTGTTGGCTGGTAGCAGCAGGCTGGGACTAACCAAGTGTGGTGTGAGTGTGAGTGCGCATCATTGCGCCCTGCGTATTAAAGAAAAGTTTGAAAGCCTGGCCTGTCGCCGCGCGCGGCATCACCAGCCAAGCCATGGTGCTGGCAGCAACACACCTAGACAGCGGCAAGGTGCGCGTCATAACATTTGTATTGTAGTACATCGTGTTGCTTTGCGAGTGGACAGCGGATGCTGCTGTTTGTTGGCACAGGTTGGCAGATAACTTGAGCGCGTGCTGCAGGTTGTTGGCTGGTAGCAGCAGGCTGGGACTAACCAAGTGTGGTGTGAGTGTGAGTGCATCATTGCGCCCGTGGTTGTGAAAGCAGTGCTTCGGCCTGCTGCCATGCGCGGCATCACCAGCCAGGCGATGGTGCTGGCAGCGACACACCCAGACAGCGGCAAGGTGCGCGTTATTACATTGAGTTGCTGTGCAGGTAGACAGAGGCTGTCTTTGTGTGTGTTGGGATGGTGCTGCAAGCTGTGGGCTGGCAGCAGCAGGCTGTGTCCAATCAAGTGTGGTATGTGGATGTGAGTGCATGATTGCGCTGGTGGGTGTGAAAGGGGTACTTCAGCCTAGTGACATGCATGATGGCATCACCAGCCAGGCCATGGTGCTGGCAGCGACACACCCAGAGAGCGGCAAGGTGGGCGTTATCACTTGTCGTCTCGCCCATTTCGGCATTTTGCGCGGGCTGCATCCCGTTTTTCCAGTCGCATATGAGCGTGGTGCTGCGGAAACGGGAGGTTGCACGTTGTCCTGCATCAAATCTGTTCAAAGGACTTGGTTGTGCTGGAGGTGGTGGTGGCCAACCTGAAGCCTGCTGCCATGCGCGGCATCACCAGCCAGGCCATGGTGCTGGCCGCAACACACCTAGACAGCGGCAAGGTCCGCTTATTGGTTGCTGTCTGTTGGAATGGCTGAGAGTGTGGAACGTTGAGCAGCTGGGTCTGCGTGTGGTTCGTACCATCGCCATCTTACTGTACAGGCCTGCTAATATACTACATTGTTAGAACAGTGGTGGTTTCCATTCATTGCCAGTATGTTTAAACCAAACTCTTGGGTTTCAGCTCATACGGGGTTCTTCGATCATCAGCATGTGCAGTTGTGACGCCTTCTTACACTTGCAGACGTGTTCCTGCCTCACACAGCGCCTACGCTTGCCTACACATCCATGCATGTTATTCGCATTGCGTGTGCAGGTGGAGCTGCTGGAGCCGCCAGCAGGCGCTGCTGTTGGGGAGCGCGTGACTGTGCAGGGCTTCAGCCAGCAGCCAGACGAGCAGCTCAACCCCAAGAAGAAGGTGCGGGGCAGTGCTTGAAGATCTCTGTTCGCTCGTTCTGCTCTGGTTCGCTTAGTTGCTTTGTCACTCAATGTGCCTGTCATTGGCTCCCCAAACGGGGGAAGTTACTGACGTAAGTGTAGTGTGGGCAGTCAGCGCACTCTTGCGTGGTGTAGCACAGCAGGGTGCATGGATGTGTTAGCGTGTCTGTTGTGGCGGCAGTATGATATCCTTTTGCAGCTTGGTGTTTGAAAGCTCTCAGCAGCATCAGGCCCGACACATTGCAAGCGATACAGCTGCAGCAGCTCTGCTGACTTTTTTCCCGCGCTGTGTGTGCTGTGTTGCCATGCCTTCAGCGCCATATACACTGCCTTGCCTGGCTGCAGGTCTTTGAGTGCAGCCTGACCTGCTGAACAGCGCTGAAAAAGTGAACTGCACATGCTCCATTCATTGCACAGCCCGCCCTGTATTATGCTCATGTTTTTTCCTGACTTATTTGTTTTCATTTGCTGCAGGTGTTTGAGCAGGTGCAGCCTGACCTGTTGACGACTGCTGAGCTGGTGGCCTGCTACAAGGGTGTGCCACTCATGACAACAGCAGGGCCAGTCAAGGTGCCCAGCGTGGCAGGTGCCAGCATCAAGTAGACAGACTGTTGGACGGGTTGAAGGTGCTGTCGCAGCAGCAGCAGCAGCAGCATGTGTGTGGCAGCAGGGCCTGTCAAGGTGCCCAGCGTGGCTGGTGCCAGCATCAAGTAGACGGTTGGACGGAATGCCTGGTGCTGTAGCAGCAGCAGCATGTGTGTGGCAATGGTGGCCGCAGCAGGGCCTGTCAAGGTGCCCAGTGTGGCAGGCGCCAGCATCAAGTAACTACTGTTGTGCGCGTTGAAGGTGCTGTAGCAGCTGCAGCAGCGGCATGTGTGTGCTGCCGCTGGCATGTGTGTGGCAATGGTAGCCGCAGCAGGGTCAAGGTGCCCAGCGTGACAGGCGCCAGCATCAAGTAGATGCCGTAGTATGGTGCTTAGCGACGCTGCAGCAACAACACAGATCTGGTGCTGCTTACTGCAGTAAAGCAGGCTGTAGGCTACAGCGGGCTCTACTGTAGCGCGTAGGACACTACTGCAGTCAGCAGCACCACATCTGTGTTGTTGCTGCAGCGTCGCTGAGCACCACGCTATGGCATCTACTTAGACAGGTAGTACCTGGTGTGGCAATTTTTTGTATTAATAGCATCGGCATCACTGACTGCTGAGCAGGCTGTCAGGGGCATTTGTGGTATTGCTGCGGCACCAGCAACAGGGCGTGCTGATGATCATCGCAGTGGTCTTTCCTATAAAGACCACAGTGATCATCAACAGCACGCCTCCTTTGCTGTCGTGGCAGCATTACCCCTTTGCTGCTGGGCCAGCAACGCATTGTGCAGTGGTGGCAGTGCTGCGCACCAGCATGCTGCTGGGTCACATCTGGCAAACAAAGCCTCCCTCCCTGCCTCAAAGCTACCATGCTGTTTCAGTGCTCGGTGCTTCGGCAGGGGAGTTGTGTGCTAATACTGGAGCTGCCTGTTGGCAACAGCTGGGAGGCTTGCACCGTTTGCATGCGCGACCCTGCGCTGCACCTGCTGATAATGATCTGCCAGTGTGTTCAACTGTTGACGGGCATGCTGTGCGGTGTAATGACTGCGGTCGACGTCAATGGTACCATTGACCGGTGGTGCTCACCCAGCTGTCTTAGCTGATCACTAATCGCAGTGTGCAGTACACGAGAAGCGCTACACTGCAAGGGCCCTGGGGCATTCATATCAGCAGATGGGTTTTGGGGATATCCCTCCTGAATGCCAGCACCTGCAACTGGTGCTGGCATTCCATCCAGTTATTCCAAAGCGCGAACGTTGGTGTCAAGAATGCCCTCCTGCAACGCCAACCGCACAGGTGAGTACAGCATCCTCATCTGGCCACATGTCCAGCTGAGGTGCAGTTCAGAACTTCACAATGCAGGGGTTGGTAGCGTCTCAAGTTGAATGATGGCGTCGAAACACAAACCCATCGCGTTTTATCAGTTATCATAGTTGACAGATGTAAAGTTCGTCGCTGATTTGTGCCTCGCGAGGCAGCAGCAACACCAAGAGACGTATGGCAGCACGAACTTGCGCCTGCTTTGCAAGTCATGATCTCAGATGCTGGTAGCCTTGTGATATTTACACTCTTTTATTCGTGAGCATCTGCTGAAAGAAGCTATCAACCGTCAAGTAAGGTTAGTCTTGGCGCCTCGTTGGGTCGACCACAGATCAATGGCAGACTAGCGTCGTGTGCTTTCCTCGCTCCTTGTGTATTTCTATACAGGTCTATTAAGAAGGCTCTGTTGGGTAGACAGGCGGAGCTGTACAAGGCCGTTTGTGCTGCTGCCTGCTGCCACCATTGGACATGCTGCTCGAGCTCGAACGACCTACTCCCACCGCATGATAAATTAGACTGTAGTGGATTTATCTTTACACTCTTGCTTGTCTAGTCAGGCCTTCCATCGAGCAGCAGCAGCCAGTCCACCATGAGCAGCAGGCTAAGGAACACACGCACTGCCAGCACCGGCCTGCTGGATGCTGTTGCAGCCCCCAGATTGACCTCAGGGATGGTTTTCTGCGTGACTGGAGTGCTGCTGTTCATCGTGACCACGCTTATGGTTAGGCCCATGCAGCTCCCTAGCCCAGCAGCGGTAGCAGCAGCCCCAGTGCTAGCAGCAGCAGTAGCAGGAGATGGCACAGCAACGGTTGTTGTGACAGCTAGCATCAGCAGCTGCACAGCTCCGCCACAGCTTCAAGGAAGCTTGCAGGCTGACTCAAAATCTGGAGCAAAATACATACTGCATGAAGCTGCTGCTGCAGCTGCCAGCGACCCTCCAGCTCTCACACTGGCAACAGCCACACTGCAGGTTGAGTGTGCTTTCAGCATCTCCAGTCCCAATCCAGCAGCAGCAGCAGCAGCTGCTCAGCATTCTGCTGTGTTTAAGCTGAAGAGGCAGCCTCATCAGCAGCCGGAGGGCCTGCGCCAGCAGCTGCAGGTGCTTGGTGTGGACGTGATCACATGCGCAATGCACGCAAAGTATCCCGAGGCGCATCAGCAGCAGCGCTACGTGTTCCTGCTGCATCGTGCAGGCCAGAAGTCAGCTGGTGAGTCGGCTGTGGCGCAGCTTAAGAGCCAGCGGCGCACTGACCTGTACATGCATGTAACGGTGCTAGCCCATACATTGGCTTTCTTAGGCTGCCGGCTCAATTGAAATGGCCACCTTTGTCAATGCCGCAATGTCTGCAACAGCGTGCGCTCGCACCCGCTGGTAGAGGTCTCTACACCACGCAGCTCTGGCTCCAACCAAACCAAATCTTGTTATCCTGGTTGCAGTTCATGACTATCATGTGATCGAATACGCACCCCTGCCAGAAGAGAGCCGTAGCAGCAGCGGTGAGGCAGCCCTACTGCAGTTCCTCCAAGGATGGGGCCACACAGCACAACCCCTGGGATGCTTCAAGCATTCAAAACCATCCACCGTTTTGGCCAGGCCACCTGTTGCCACCACGGTCTCAGTAGAAGGCCAATCAGCCCCTGGGCAGCCAAGTTACAGCTACAGCCGCGTGCAGTTTGCTGACCAGATTGACCTGCAAGATGCTGCGGAAGCACAGCAGCAGCAGCAGCCACAGCGCCGCAGCATGCTGCAGGATTCATCACCACCCCCGCCGCCGCCGCCACCGCCGCCATCTGGGTCTGATGGATCTCCATCACCTGCTGGGAGCTCTTCGCGCTCGCCATCACCATCACCAAGCCCGTGAGTAGCTCTGTGAATAACTCAGAGTATAGCTCTTTTACAGCTGCACTGCACTGCCGTACTATGGAATAGGCCGTTGCCGGGCATATGATGCAGGTGCAGCAGCTGCAGGGTCCGTAGCATCGGAGGCACAAAACTTGGGGTAATTGCGGCGCAGCCTGCTGCAGCCTAGCACTGCTCAACAGTGCTGTAGTTCATGATACTACTCCCTGTGTATGCACGCAGGACTCTGCTCACACCCCCAACTCCTCCCTCTGCTTCTCTCACCCCACCATCACCTCCACCTTCCCCACCCCCTCTCCCTCCCCCCACTCCCAGCCCGCCAAGCCCGCCACCACCACAGCCACCAAGGTAGCAAACAGGCCGACAATTTCAGCAGCCAGCAGCAGCGCAGATTACATAGCCAACAGCAGTGCCACAACAGCAGTGCCACAGTCTTCGTGCCGATAGCCTCTAACACAGCTCCAATATTTGCTGATGCTGTCACGTACATGTTGCCAACAGTGTTGCCAGATACAACAACTTGTTCTTGGAGTGTGCTTCCAGCGCTCAGCCAATGCAGCCCTTCTCCACCATCCCACCACCATCAACCCACAACAACCCTACACCTTCAGCAGAGCACCTGGACGGCCGTCAAACTTCGTCTCTGAAAGCGTATATGACTGTGACTGTACTCATGCGAGCCGACAATACTCTCAATCCGCTGCTCTGCTGCTCTGCTGCTCTCCCGCTCTGCGATGCAGCCCCCCTCCATCACCCC
>CADDIJ020001076.1:0-12418 GCA_902809745.2 Tetradesmus lagerheimii | reverse complement strand
CACGTGTTTAACGTCCCACCAGACAATCCATTCAATTTATAGTATGTATAACTACCAGTCCAAACAGATGCAGTTTTCTTCTTCTTCTTCTTCTTCTGATGGCAGCAGCCAGCACACTACTCACATTTACACATGTGCTGCCTTTGCGTCTGTATCAGCATTTTGCTGAGTCAGCGAAGCATGTTCAGCCTGCCCTCTACACTGGAAGATGTATAGACTGCTGTCACCAACACTGATTAGAATACTGCATTCATGCCCGAAGATTCCCAGAGTGCAGCCAAATTGCGTGTCGTAAGGAAGAGGGTTATGCTAGCATAACCAATGTCATACCTTACGCACAGAGGTTTTTCTGGGGTTAAAACCTCAGAGTGACAGCCCGAGCTGAGCTGCTTGCAGCTTCCTATTTTACCAGGTGTCTGTGGTGGCGTATGCCGCATGAACACACCGTGTAACCCCTCTATCTATCTATCTGTTGGCAGCACTTGTTTAGATCCTTTTCAATTCTCCATCTGGAGGTAGATTGGGGGAGTATTGCGTGGAGTAAGGAAGGCGGCTGTGCATGCATGGCCAAATGCCAAAACTTACACACATGAGGCCATTTCTCCAGGGGTTGGGCCTCTTCGAGGGCCGGCCCGTGCTGAGTTCTATGCTGAACCCTATTTTACCAGGTGTCTGTGGTGGCGTATGCCGCATGAACACACCGTGTAACCCCTCTATCTACGGACACATCATGCTGATGATGATTTGAGGCGCGCCCCTGGAGTTCCTGGGGAGTGCATGGCAGCGCATCCAACGCAGGGTGGTTTTGGGTTACTGCCAGTTCATCACCATCTGCCGTCGAGGTGGGCGTGTGAAGCACTGCCTTTCCTGCAAGGGGGTACTGCTCCTTGGGTGGCAGTGGCGCGGCAGCTGTGGCCCTGTTGGGCTGCTGCTACAGATCCGTGCACACGTGCCACCAGCAGCGGCCCTTGGGGGCTGCTGTTGTGTGGCAGACATCATATTTTCCCATCTGCTCCTGCGGATGTGTGCCTCCCCTCTGCATTGCGTGCACTTGCGATGGGGCTGCGGGCTCTACCGCCGCTCCGACATGTAGGTGCAGAAGCTCTGGATGTGGCAGGGTTATGCTGGCACGCACCGTTGTGGGCGAATCCTATTTTTACAGTCTCTCAGGAATGGGAGTGGTTTGCACAGCGAAGGCAAGTTGTGGTTGGTCTTGAAAGTGTGGCTGCGTTTGGCTTGCTACAGCTGCCAAAGCTGCAAACTGTTGGCCAAGCTGTGCTGCTCTCATCCGAACTGGACCGCGTGTGTGCTTTGCCTGGGTTACAGGCTCAGCGTGCTGCGTATGAGCGTGACATTTGGGGCCCATGGCTATGCCACAAGGTACAGTATTCTGACAGGCAGCTGGCACGTCAGCACGTGCAAGCTTTGCTTGCGCTTGTTCCCATCCAGTGGGTTGGTGCCGCACGCACACACATGGCAGCAGCTTATGCTGCTGGTGAAACTACGGCTCAGCTCGCTGCATTGACACCTGACGAGTTGTTGTTAGCGCGTGAGGCGTTGTGTGCAGATCTGGGTTGGCAGCATCCTGGAGGGGATACCAACAGCGTAATTCGTGTGGCAGATCTTACTGTTGCTGTTGCCACTAGGATGCAACGTCTCACTGTGTTAGATGCAATTGCTCCCCGTCATGTTGCATACTTGAACAGTGTTAAAACATTGGATGGATTGCCTGCGGGTACCCAGCTCCCTGATGTGCAGCTGGTGTTGTCCCGCTGGTGGAAGATCAGAGTGGCTAACACTTACAAAGAGGCAGCATGGCGTCTGGCATTGAATGCATTCCCTACTGCGCAGCGTATGCACCTCACCACGGGGTGTGCAGCATAATAATAATAATCAATCCTTGTAAGCCATACCTTTCGGCATCGGCAACCGCGCCTCACCCACTGGGGAGGCGGAAAGCAGACTGATTATTCTCTCTATTTTCGGTGTAAAGTAGACCACCCAGACCCTTACACCCCTTACTAGGCAGCATGTGGGAATCACCCCATACGGTGGACTGCATACCTAGCAGGGCCGGTGTGTATATAGCCAGCAATCGACGGAGTCCTGCGGAGAGTCGCGAGGACATTAGCAGCATCCTTCCTTCAGCTTTCGCCGACTGTATCCCTGAGTCCAGGGACATACTGCTTAGGCTCAGAATCGAACCTGCAACCTTTCGGCCACTGTTCGTCCGTCATCACCACTGCGCCACGTGTTTAACGTCCCGCCGGACACGGGGTGTGCAGCATGTTCAGTTGTGGGACCTGGCGTGGAGCATCACTTTTGGACCTGTCCGGTAGCTGTTGCTGTTCGACGTGAGGTGGAAAGTCAGCTTAGAGCATTTCATATGCTGGCAGCAGGGGCAACCTTGCCGTGCAGCGCTTTGTGGCTGGCTTGTGCCCCTCACATTGACATGCATCAGCTTGTCTGGGACATGGTGTGTATAGCTGCAATACACGCTTTTGATCTTGGCGGCAGAGCTGCTTGGGCGGTTTCGCACAGGCTGAGTGTGCCTGTACTAGTTGAACAAGTTGCTGTGCGCGCAGCAGTTGGTGCCTTTTGGGATGCGCTGGCAGATTTTGCTGCTACCGCTAGAGTACCTAGTCGGTGTAGGAACCAGCTGCTCACACGTCAGCCATTTGTTGCTTGGCACACTGTCTTGCGAGGCAATGGCTTACGGGTGATTCGCAGATGATGCCATGTACAATTGTGTGTTATTGCTTGACCTGCTTTCCACATGTACACCTGCTTGCGTGCTTGCTTTGCATGCTGTCAGCACGAGGCAGTTACGCTGCCAGGCTGTTGGGTGAGTATTGACATCAGTGCATACTTGCTTCATGCTGATGACATGCAGTGCTCTCAAAAGCCAGCACACTACTCACATTTACACATGTGCTGCCTTTGCGTCTGTATCAGCATTTTGCTGAGTCAGCGAAGCATGTTCAGCCTGCCCTCTACACTGGAAGATGTATAGACTGCTGTCACCAACACTGATTAGAATACTGCATTCATGCCCGAAGATTCCCAGAGTGCAGCCAAATTGCGTGTCGTAAGGAAGACGGTTATGCTAGCATAACCAATGTCATACCTTACGCACAGAGGTTTTTCTGGGGTTAAAACCTCAGAGTGACAGCCCGAGCTGAGCCGCTTGCAGCTTCCTATTTTACCAGGTGTCTGTGGTGGCGTATGCCGCATGAACACACCGTGTAACCCCTCTATCTATCTATCACATCATGGGACACCCCGTACTGCGGTGCCGATGTATGCATGTGGTGAGCAGGTGAGAGGGGTCCCCCCCCCCCAGCTGTATTTCTTTGGGGTGGTGTCGACTGGGGCTAAAAAGTTTTCAACAGCCCTCTCACCCCTCTACCCCTCTCACCTCCACCCCCCTCAGCTCCTCACTTTCCAAAAAAGTATGTATAATCTACCAGTCCCAACCGATGTAGGCCGACACATGCATTTAAAACTTGTTTTGCTGAGACGGCATGATGCGTGTCTCAGAAAGTCAGGCAGCTGTCACGTGTCACCCTATGTGCACATAGGGTCTACGAGACGAAGGAACCGTGCCCCTCACGCTGTCCCTTCATTATGATCACAACACAGCAAACGTTTAGCTTATATGTGATACTTCCTTTCAGCTTTTGCAGATAGTATGGGCGTTGCCACGTACCGAAGACGTCGAGCCTGCTTACTAGTGATACCTGCACTCAGCTGCAGCCCCTACCCAGCCATATTCAGGTCACAAACTAACTGTATCTTAGTCTGCGAGACGGCAAAACATACGGGAAAACTAATATCTGCTATAGCAGATTACAAACGTTTTCGAACTGAGAATAGCGAAAGGTTCCCAAAACTCTCGTGCGGGCCACTTCGCAGCTTGAGTTTTAGCTGCCACCTGCGAGGAAAACATACATGAGCCGCCGAGACGCAATTCTTTTATTGCTAAAACCGTTTTCAAGACGCCGTTTGGAGGAGCGTTGCTGGATGTTGCTCTGTCCGGGCCAGGCTGACCACAGAGGCACAGCAGCACATAACAGCATGCAAACAAGCAGGTTTTTTATCAACTGTGCACTGCTGTCCGCTCTCAGTGATCCAAAGTTGTCCTGCCACAGCTCACTGCACAGCTAGCTGCAGTCACAAGGTACATCATGCATAGAGCCCACACTCATCTCATGCTACTGCTCAAAACTCATGTCTCAGCTATAGCTTAGCTAAGTCTCAACTGCAAACAGCCCAGCCTGCACCTCCAACAGCCACTCTGCCTCCACTTTAGGCAATGTCTCCAGCGCCTCGATGCTGCTGTCAGAGGGCTGCAGAACATGCAGAATGCTGCTGATTTTGTTACTGTACAGCTCCTGAGATCTTCGCTGAAGCTGCAGGGGCTGGGCAAGGTACACATATGACAGCGCCTCGTAGCCGGCCGCCGCGCTGCACTTGGCAGAGAACTTCTTGCCCCAGGTATGCCTTGGGCGGCTGTGCAGCAGCAGGTTGCTGCCAGGAGTCACGTCAAGCTTGACCACCGCCCTTGACCAGTTGCCAGTCAGCTGCTGCTGCTGCTGCTGCTGCTCTGGCGCAACAAACTCGGCAGCCACGCGCACTTTCACAGGTTGAATGAAGCCGTCGCGCAGCAGCAAGCCCTCAGCCGACATCAGCTGAAGCACGCTGTAGTACCTGTATGTCTGGCCAGCCACTGAGGCCTTGCCAGCTTGCAGCAGCCTCGCCTTGCCAGACCAGTCGTTGCTGAACAGCACCAGCAAGCCAGAGCCGCGCGGCAGCAGCGCGGGCTGCGGGCCTTGCGTGAGCTGTGCAGCCAGCTGCGCGTTGGCCGCTGCAAGCTGCAGCGATGATGTTGCCGGGCCTGTGTCAGCAGCAGCAGCAGCAGCAGAGGCCTGCTGCTGCAGCACAGCAGCGGCACTGTCTGCTGGCATGACTGTAGGGGGGCAGTGCAGCGCGATCGCTGTTGCTGTGGCTGGATCTTGCTGCGCTGCGGCTGCTGCGCTGCTGCTGGGCTCGCCTGCCTCCTGGCATGATGGCACCTCGGTCGCATCTAGCTGCAGCGCCTGCGCATGTCCAACAGCCACCTGTGCTGCTGTGGCTGGATCTTGCTGCGCTGCGGCTGCTGCGCTGCTGCTGGGCTCGCCTGCCTCCTGGCATGATGGCGCCTCAGTCGCATCTAGCTGCAGCGCCTGCGCATGTCCAACAGCCACCTGTGCTGCTCTGGCCGCAGCGGTCGCTGCGCGGCTGGCTGCAACATTGTCACCACGCGCAGTCAGCACAGCAACTGCGGCAGCACTCTGCAGCGCCGCCTGCACTGCAGCGTGTGCTGAGCTGATGCTGGCATCTGCGCGGGCCTGTGGAGAAGCCAGCGCGAGCTTGATGCTGTCAACATCGCAGCACAGCAGGTCAACCTGCGAAACAGATGTGACAACAACACACATGATGTCACCTTGGACATGTATCGTGTTTGTTGACCCACGGTGCCAAAGGCTGGCGCCTACCTGAGGGGGGTGCTCTTCTGCCCAGAGTGCAGCAAGTTCCTCAACCGCGACAGGTCAGCAGCGCTCAACATTCGCTTCTTGTTTACACAAACGCAGCTGCTGGGTTGCTCTATGCCCCCACAGTTTGTGGCTCGTCGCAAGCAAAAGAAGCCGAAGCGCAACCAAGCCAGCTGACACAAGCTGGTATACAGAGGGCCATGTCCACTTTTGATCAGGCCATGCTGTATTGCAAGCAACTCACCGTGTTCTGCAGCAACACAAGCTTCGCTGGTGGGTCAGGCAGCTGGCCAAACAGGGCCATGTTGGCTGTGTTGATGGATCCCAGCAGGCGTGACCTGTACACCTGCGCGTCTGCTGGTGTCATGCACAGCCAGGCTAGATCTGGGCCACCTGTCTGGAAGGCTGGCATTGCGTACTGATGCAGCAGTGGCCCGCTGACACGCCGCAGCATGCCGGCCAAAGATCCCTCCTGAATTTGACAGCGGAAGAAAGAAAGTGGTTGTTAGTTAGTTAGTTAGTTACACAGCCTATAGTGTTGGTATCCTTGTCATATAAATTAGTGGTCATGAAGAGAGAAAGAACTTATATTTGTAATTGGGCATGCACTGGATTTCTGCTGCTATGGGGCCAAAATATAGGAGCCAGGTGAGTAGAGCTGGGGTATGGCTTTCTAAACGGGTGTTGAAAAACACCAACAATCCCAGACACTATTGGTCTCACCGAACTGACTATGGTTGGAGCCATAACACGGCCAGGTATGGGGGTGGAAACCAACCTAAAACCCACCATAACACCATATGTTATCCCGTTGGCACAGTCCTGGACATCAATGTTACTGACATTGTAACACGATGTGGTTGGCAAGACCTGGGAATGACATACAGCGGCCTCACAGGGTGTGACATTCTCTCGCCACACACAGTACATTAAGATGCCCTTCTGACACATGATCACACACAAATAATTGACTCAAAATGACAAGGTTCACCAACAAGGCCTTACACCATAAGGCTGCCCTCATTGGTCCCGCGTCCTGTGAGGACGGTACTCCGCAGCTTCCAAATCTCACACGCAAAATCAGCTACTGCTCTCATGGCTGTCACAGCACCCGCGTCTTCGCGCTGGGCTCCAGCTGGCCGGGCAGGTTCATCATTGCCTAGGACATCATCTGTCAGCAGCACCCTCCAGGTACTGGCCGGTGGGCCTGCTTGAATAGCCGCCAGTGTGGCAGGCACAGTCTCTTGTAATTTGTTAAAAAGGGTGGTTCTACAGGCAGAATAAGCAGGGCACTCCAACAAAAAGTGAGCAAGTGTTTCAGGTGCACTGTGGCAGGCAGGGCATGATTCTCGCTGGGTACGCTGTACAGTGGTTTCATTGCGGCGCTGGCAACTATAAATAGCACACAGTGGCAGACACTCTAGACGCATTTTCATGCACAACTCAGCTGCACGGCCACGGCGCATTTGGCTCAGTTTAGTCACATAAGCACGTGCTACTGGTTTGTTTTGTTTAATCACTCCTGGTCCAAAGGCAGCAGTATAATTTTGAAGGATGGCACTGGTTGCCCTGGGTCCTGTGCTCCAGATCTGTTGAACCCGGCGGGCAGCTTTGTTTTTGACATATGTAACAAATTGTCCCTTAGTAAAGTTGGTGGTGGTAGCAGTGTCAATGTCATATTCTGCTAGAAGCTTATCTACGTTCTGTTGCCAAGGGTTTAGATTGCCAGTCCATGCCTCGGCCACTTGACGCAGCAGGCGATCAGAGGACACCCTACGGAGATGGTGCCAGTATGTCAAGGTGAAGATGTCACATGTAATGTGGGCAGGCGTAATGCCCAGCTCTTGCTGCAGACACTCAGTTTGTGTGTTAGGTATTTCCCCACACCTGCACAGCATGAGTTAGCACAGGTTGTACAGCAGCACACACAGTTAGTTTGCGCAGGTGCCATGACATGCGGTTCTGGTTTAGGACGCCACGTTGTGCGTGTGCAGCAGCCTCAGCCTTTTCCTTTCTTACATTCAAGTGTTCATCCCATGTGCCTACATCAGAGATCCATGCACCTCGTAACGGTACGAGCGTACTTGAGGAACAGTAATGCTCCCCCACACGAAGGGGTCTGTTGGGGCAGGTCCATGCCTACCAGCCCGCTGCCTGGCAGCAGCTGTGCCACCCCTGACCACCATGACTGCTGTTTTAGATCCATCAGTGGACTTGACACTAGCTTTCAGCCGCCACCGCGTAAGCGCTGTGCGGGTTGCATTGATAAGTGATTGCATTGCTTCATGCGAGTCTGCAAGGCCGACCATATCATCAGCGTACATAAGTGCAACGAGCTTCATTGCAGCAGAAGTTGTATCATTGTTAGGTAGGGGAACTCCTTGATGGCTTTCCCACACTGCTTTCAACACAGAGTCAACATAGATGTTGAACATAGTTGTCGGCAGCGTGTCTCCCTGCTCCCATCCCATCCCTGGCTGGAAGGGGGAAGAGAATGCGCTGGTTGTCATGATCATTATTAGCATGCGGTACTGGTGTCCACTTTGACGTGCTGTGGGGGTGTCATGGCTGCAGCAGGTAGTATATACATAGCTGCTGATGCCTTCGCCATGCTCTACAGCAGAGCCCTGTGTGCGGCATCCCACCATCAACCAAAACCATCCTTTGCTGACTCGCCTAGTTTGTGGGATGCACATCAACGCGCAGCGCAGTGCCCAGAGCTAGCGCTGTGTTTCCAACACTGCGTGCAAACAGACACAGCCGCACCTGCTGCACTAGTGCCATGAGGTGCTCCCAGATCCCAGGTGTGGCAGGGTTTGCTGCGTACCGCTGCGCCAGCTCCACTGCCTTCTGCAGGGAAGCACGCTGGGTTTCGGAGAGGTGATCATGCACGTCCTTGTTGGGCCTGGCAGGCGACCTGGCAAGCAGCAGTGCCAGCAGCATTGTGGCGGAAGTGCAGGTGGTCCCACAACAAGCAGCTTCTCAACATCCTCTCTGCACTCTGTCTGTGTGCTCATACAGCAGGGCCCAGCATTTTGTGGACAGCAGTCCACCTCATCATGCCCTTCTTCTACGCCCTGTTTGTATACAGTGGTGATCCCCCAAGGTCGTCATGGGACCTTGGGGGACCACTGCCAGGTGGTTTGTTGTGGCATACGTTTTGAGCGTATTGATTTACCAATTCCCCGGGCTCTGTATGGGGGCGTAGCCCCTCGTTTTACCAGCGGCTTCGGGCGCTGGGGTGGTTGCCCACCAACGTGATAGGGACGCCCTTTCTTCAAGTGGTTGTCATGTTTTGCATGTGGGCACTGCTGTCCACTTTTACGTGCTGATGGGGGGTGTAACACATGCAGCGTGTCACATGCAGCAGCCACCTACCAGCTCAACATGGACTGCCTGAAGGTGACGGGCGCAAAGCTCCTGCAGCCCTCGAGCACATATGACACACATATATATATGTATATGTTGCCGTACGCGCCCTCCTACCCCTTCACGTACGTGAGATAGCTGTTGCTCATCTCGCTGCGCCCCGCGCGCTGCATGTACAGCAGCCAGAAGTCGTCTAGCAGGCGGCCTCCCAGCTGCTGCTTCATCATGAATGCCTCGCCTGCAAGGGTGTACCGCATGCTGTACATCGAAGGGTAGTTGTACTTGGCGGAGGCTGGAGCGTCTGGGGGTGTGGGTGTGCCTGAGAAAACCACCAGGCGCATACAGAATAGGGGCAGGAGTTGTTGCTTCACGACTACATAGACACAGCGCACCTTCACACACAGGGCTGATGTGCACACGAGCACACACACACACATGCAGCGCACTGCTGCATAGCCGGCAGCAGCCAGTACTGTTGGGCGCTCTGACCATTCCCGCACCTGCTGCGCGCACGCCTGTCCAGCAGTTGCCCAAAAAGGGAGCACTGTTGATGGCTGCGCTGATGATGCCTGCCATGGTGCTGGCTGGCACAGGAGGTGCGACAGGATCGTCCGGCGGTGGCAAGTGCTTCAGCTCACCATACAGGAAAAGGTACCCGCAAACGTTGTTGAGCGTCAGCCGCTGCTCCTGTGTGCTGCTGGGCTGGTACATCGCCCTGTTCGGTTTCAACTGGACAATGGCCTTGGCGGGGCTTGTGGGTTGCATGAAGGTGAGGACATGAAATGCGAAGTTGATGATGGCACCCAGACACACGCCAGACATGCCGCGTGGCCAGAAGGGCATGTAGTCTGGTGAGCCGTAGTCGTAGATGCCCTGCGGGGTTTGCAGCAGCAGCAGCAGCAGTGCCGTGTGGAAAGCCTTGCCTGAGCAAGTTGATGCTGCTGGCCGGTGCCCCCCAGCATGCCTGCTGTCCCTGCCACCCATTGATGTTGTGTTGAATCTGGGTGCCTAGCAAAATTCAAAACAAAGTTTGTGATTGCCAAGATGCGACAGGACGGCAGGCATGCACAGGAGGGAGGGGTGACTTGCCTGAGCAAGTTGATGCTGCTGACAGATGCCCCCCACCATGCCTGTTGTCCCTGCCACCCATTGATGTTGCGTTGAATCTGGGTGCCTAGCAAAATTCAAAATAAAGTTTGTGATTGCCAAGCATGCGACAGGACGGCAGCATGCACACGAGGGAGGGGTGGCTTGCCTGAGCAAGTTGATGCTGCTGGCCGGTGCCCCCCAGCATGCCTGCTGTCCCTGCCACCCATTGATGTTGCGTTGAATCTGGGTGCCTAGCAAAATTCAAAACAAAGTTTGTGATTGCCACTCAGCCGGCAGGCAGGCAGGCAGGCAGTCGAAGGCAGGCAGTCAGGTAGGCAGGCAGGCAGGCAAGCAGGCAGGCAAGCAGACAGACAGGCAGGCAGCGCCTTCCATCCACCTGCTGGCGGATGCGTCTCAAGAAATGTCTCTACTATCATGTGCCAAGCAATTTCAACGCACAGGTCATGGCATATTGGGGTGAAAAGACAGACAGCTGGGCTCTAACCATCCATCCTGTGCCACCTGCCTGCTGCCCCACAACATCATCACACCAACCCAGTTGAAGACAGGTGCACAGACACTCAGCCAGCAAGCAGGCAGGCAGTCCCAGGCAGGTAGGCAGGCAGGCAGGCAAGCAGGTAGGCGATGGCAGGCAGCGCCTTCCATCCATCTGCTGGCGGATGCGTCTCAAGAACTGTCCCTATTATCATGCAATTTCAACGCACAGGTCATAGCATATTGGGGTGAAAAGACAGACAGCTGGGCTGTAACCATCCATCCTGCTGCCCCACAACATCATCACACCAACCCAGTTGAAGACAGGTGCACAGACACTCAGCCGGCAGGCAGTCGAAGGCAGGCAGTCAGGTAGGCGACGGCAGGCAGGCAAGCAGGCAGGCAGGCATGCAGCGCCTTCCATCCACCTGCTGGCGGATGCGTCTCATGTCCCTGCAATCATGTGCCAAGCAATGTCAGCACACAGGTCATAGCATATTGGGGTGAAAAGACAGACAGCTGGGCTGTAACCATCCATCCTGTGCCACCTGCCTGCTGCTCCACAGCATCGGGGCGTAGCCCCTCATTTTACCAGCGGCTTCGGGCGCTGGGGTGGTTGCCCACCAACGTGATAGGGGACGCCCTTTCTTTGAGTGGTTGTCATGATTTGCATGCGGGCACTGCTGTCCACCACTGTTACGTGCTGCTGGGTGTAACAAGTTGTATCTCACCTTGGCATGCCAGTTGATCATACCAAAGCCTGTTCCCTCTGCTTGCTGGAACGCGCCAAGCACGTCTGCGCCGGCCAGCCCCAGGCACCACACAGGCGGCTCGCTGTCTTCGCAGATGCCTTCAACGCAGGTGTCTGTGCCGCGGCAGCGGAAGGCCTCGGCCTGCCTGCCGCCTGTGGCGATGTGCCAGGCGCAAGCCAGCATGCCCCTAGCGCTCTGGACAGCCCGCATGCAGGCAGAGTTGTGGGCGTAGCGCTTGCCTGAGCACAGCGAGCCCGGGTGAAACCAGTTGGCCTTACCAGGAGCCTTGTTGGCCAGCATCTGCTTGCTGCGTGGTGCAGCAGAAATGGCGGCAAGGCAATCAACACATCAACACCAGCAGCACTGCAGTTGGAAGGGAGGGCTGCAGAGACAGCATGGCCCAGCAACAGGGCGTAGAAGGGCATGAGGTGGACTGTCCACAAAATGCTGGGCCCTGCTGTAGGACGCCCCCTATCAAGAGTTGTTGCATGTCACACACTGGTCACCACTGACAATGTACGTGATTGATTGAGTCAGGCAAGTGGAAAGACTGGCTGCAGCATCAACAAGTGTTGGGGTTCAGCATGTCACTCACTCAATGTCAATGAGATTGGTGAGCAGCATCTCCTGCCAGTAGTACAGCATGAGCATGTTGGTGGCGAAGCGCGTGGGCATACCGCGGCTGGAAGCCTTGGCAGCTGCATGCGCGAGCTTGGCCTCCTTTGTGCCTGGCTTGCCTCCCTGCATAGCGGCAGCCACGCAAACTATTGTCAGCAGGTATTTGTACCCCTACCCCCTTCACATGCATCATAGCGGTCCAGCTGGCATTCAAGCATGCCAATCATACGCTCAACGCTCAGCACAGCTGCTTGAGCCGCTCCCATGATGCATGGGCAAACCTCACCTAAGCATCCCACCAGGCCTCTGTCAGCCGCACGACGCTGCGTGCCTCGCCTGGGAAGAGCAGGTCAACCTCCACATCAACCAGGCTGCCACTTGCTTCACGGCACTGGATGGTGTGCCTGAAGCTGGGTTCCACATCTGCGCTGCCGACACGATACACCAGCTTCCGGCCAATGCACAGTGCCACCTTGAATTCCTGCACCAGCTGCATGTAGCAGCAGCAGCAGAAGCGGCAGCGGAAGGCGGTCAGCTATGACTTGCCCTGTAGTCCCCACC